>VXBH01008817.1:324303-340430 GCA_013400035.1 Rynchops niger
GAACTGTGTAAGTCTAAAGATACTAGCAGTAAGCATTTAAAGAAGTTAAAATTTCTCCAAGCCATGTATAAGATTTTTTTTTTATTATTATTTTTCTCAGGAAATCGTCCTGGTCAAAATAAAATTATCATAGCAGTAGAGCAGACAGACACAGAAGGAAGCCCTGCCTTTGTGGTTTAGCCTACATGCAGCAAGCAAAAGAATAAAACATCCAAGGCAACAATAAAAGCAGGCTGGCAAGCAATTCCTAGACTAGCAAGCTAAAATAAAACTAAATAACCTCATCAACTGGTCTGTTGATTACAGTCTCCTAATTTTAATAAGCAAGAGATCAGTTGTGTGGAGGCTTCTGTAGGATCTGTTCTCATTACAGAACAGATTATTTGACCATCAGGTTAGGTATTTAAACTCAAATTAGACTTTTCACTCAAGAAAGGATTAGTACTCTATATTTCAGAGTATGTCCCAAGGACTGTGAATAGCCAGAGTCCTCCTAACTCTTTGCCTTTTGTAAGGTCAGCTTGGACCACTGAAAACTGTGGCTTGTTGAATTATAGCTTTTATTGATACAGACTCAATACTTCCTCAGATTAAATATCATTCTCTGAAGTACATTGTGTTTGGCAGTGGCTGGGGCAAAATAACTTAAAATCTGCCTTTGAGGTTGAAACAAAGTGAGACTAAACCGCTCTGCACTACTTTACACACGCCAGGCTTTATCACCCCAAGGAAGCAGTTTGTCTTACAAGAATTTGGGGCAGATTCCTTCCTTCCTTCCTTCCAAAAGGACTTGGGTTTTATTCTGCCTGGATATTGGTTTTCCAGCATTAAGTAAATAATAATGAAGGTTTCTTTCAAGTAATGTGCAAGCCTTTTCTGGCCACTGAGATCAGAGCTGAGGCTGCAGAGGTCATGGACGCAGGTTACGTTCCACATTCCGTAGGTTAAATCCAAAAGCTAATTGTAAAACTACAGGAAATTACCTTCCCAATGACAAATTATATTCTGTGACCTTTAACCAGGGATGTGCTGCTAGCATTTCAATAAAGCTTTCCCAAAATGTGTTCCCTTTTTGCTAGGATTAGCCTCATATTGTACTCCAGATGTGTATTTTGAGGGAAGATAGATGAGGTATTAGACAGTGCATTCACTTGGCTGGGGTTTTGTTTCTGAAGCAAACTATTTCCTTTCTTTAACCGACAAGTGTGCATATGCGCCTTATCAAAGTGCTAGACCAGACTGCACCCTAATGCACTTAGTATTACTTTTGCAAAAATTTCCAAAGTATATGGATAATGAAGTACATTGAGTGGTGAGCGTGACAGTTTGCGTGAACATGCATTTTTGTCACGGGTATAGACTAAAACTTTTTTGAGATTTTGATTTTAAAACCTGCTGTCCAGTAAAGATTTGTGCATTCCAAAACCTAACACTAGGCTCTTTTAATACACAGCCCCCAGATAAAGTATTTTTATGCGGGGTTCAACCCACAAGAAATAGCAGTAATAGAGTAAGTGAAATAATCAGCCCAATCCTCTCAACTCCTTTTCTACACTTGAAGTTACAACAGAAATTCTGAAGACTAGAATCGATGGGAGGGAACATGTGTAAGCCCTAGTGATTGCAAAGAAAGACTTGGTCTCTTCAAAAGCAGGATTCAGTCATGTAAAGCTTACCGCTAAAAGATGTATGTGCTATTGCAGGGCTCCCTCCTCTTGCTGAACTGGCTATGTGTGGACAGCATATGGAATTTGATGAAGAAAATTGTGAATGCATCTGTAGACAGAAGTGTCCCACAGATTTCTTTCAAAGTAAAGAGAACTGCAGTTGCTATTTGTGTAGGGAGAGCCAGGAGAGCTGTGCTCTGAAACACAAGATATTTCACGCTGAAACCTGCAGGTAAGTGTTCCCCGTCGTTCAGTGTCCACACTGCAAGATCTGAATTAGCTTGAGTAAATGCTGGAGGTGCAAGTGTTGAATTAGCTAGGAGGTCCACCCAGGATTCAATACCTTGTTGCAGCTAGGGAGATAATCATAATAGAGATGATAGTCACAACACTTACTTCATAGAAGGAGTCTAACGTTTATTTAATTGACATGTTTTGAAGAAATCTGGACATAGATGGTATTAAACTACCATTATTTATTATCTTTTTCCCCCTAATCTTAAGGGAATGATGGGTAAAACTGTGCTACAACTGAAATTACTGTGTGACAGAGGGGATTTACAGTGAGATACTGAGTCTTGCATTTGTTGGTATGTAGAACCCACCCTGCGTTCTCTGTCACAGCTGAATGCAGACTCAGGGATGTCTAGGGACAAAAGCTCCCTAAGTTGGCACCCACACCATCCAGCTCACTCCTTATTCAGTTTGTCCTCAGAACAAGTAATTTTCTAGAGTTAATGCAATTTTGTACACATACAAAGCCACTCAATCAGCTCTGATTCCACTGAGAAGCTGGAAAATTGTTCTGGGGCTGTTATACTCCACGCATTTCCCTAATCTTTTTGTGTAACTAGTTTTAAGGTTTCTCTGGCAAAACTTTAATAGAAAACACCTTTTTAAAATACTCCTTTTTCATGCGTTAGTTTATTTTCAAAATTTCCTTCTCAGAAAGCCTTGGCCACATTTAGAGACCCAAGAGCATGCAGGAGCTTTGTCTGAAAGCTTATGTAAGGACAGTCATCAATCAGTTTCCCTGGGCACCTCAGCAGAGCTGCAGTTCACTGAATGGTCAGCCACAGGGGCCATTCTCAAGGACTTCACAGGTTCATTCATGGAGAAGAAGCTGTGGGAGAATCACAAAATCACAGAATGGTAGGGATTGGATGGGACCTTTGGAGATCATCCAGTCCAACCCCACTGCCAGAGCAGGGTCACCTAAAGGAGGCTGGACAGAAATGCATCCAGGTGGGTTTTGAAGATCTTCAGAGAAAGAGACTCCACCACCTCTCTGGGCAGCCTGTTCCAGTGCTCTGTCACCCTTAAAGTAAAAACGTTTTTCCTCACGTTGAGACGGAATTTCCTGTGTTCCAGTTTGTGCCCATTGTCCCTTGTCCTGTTGCCAGGCACCACTGAAAAGAGTCTGGCCTCATCTTCTTAATGCCCACCCTTTAGATATTTATAAGCATTGATGAGATCCCGTCTCAGTCTTCCCTTCTCCAGGCTAAACAGACCCAGGTCTCTCAGCCCTTCATCATAAGAGAGGTGCTCCAGTCCTTTGGTCATCTCTATAGCCCTCCGCTGGACTCTCTCCAGTAGTCTTGGACTGGGGGCCCAGAACTGGACACAGTCCTCCAGATGTGGCCTCACCAGGCCAGAGTAGAGGGGGAGGATGACCTGCCTCGACCTGCCGGCCATGCTCTTTTTAATGCACTCCTGGAGACCATTGGCCTTCTTGGACACAAGGGCACATCGCTCACGAAAAAATTACCTTTGCATCTTCAGCTTTGTTAATATGGACAAGATTAAGTAGTTGACAACAAGCTTAAAAATAGCTAGAAGAATCAACAGAGCTGAAAGTGAGCATGAGAGACTTGGTCATTTACATGTTTCGGACATGTGGGAGGAGATCAATGCAATTATTTGTTTATGAGTTTGTTTTATAGAAATTACTATAATCTGGACACTGGATTTTTATGCCAGAATTTTATGCCCAGTATTCTTGAAGGACCAAAACTGAAGCGTCAGGTGAGCTAAGGTACTTTGCAGAATCTGAGAGCAGCACCATCCAGTACTGACACTCTGGACTTCACTGCTCACAAGGAATGAAAGCATTACTGAGGTCATGACTATGGACAAGTGGACAACAGCAGACATGTTGTTGTAGACAAGAACTGTCAGGCAGCAAAGTCTTATCTCCCTGTGTTGTAGGGTGTTGACAATTTCCCAGTCATTGTCTAGAGAGCATTGCAGTGTTCGGTGATGAAAAAGTTGAGGACTGCAACAGTGAGGAACTGCCATATTACAATGCTTCTCTCTTTTTGCTTTTTTCTCCTTTATCAAACAGCTGTGAGGACAAATGTCCATCCCAACCCAGAACATGCCCAACTGCAAAACCAATGTGTTCCAGGCATTGTCGTTGTCCGAAGGAGAAGAGAGGTTCCCATGGGTCCCAAAGCAGAGAAACTCCTTGACTGAGCTTCCCCTATTCACCGAAAACCCACTGCTTTGCAAAGTAGCTGTCACTGAGTTTCAAACAACAGTAAACGTGAACATCTTCCACGTTAATAGCAGAAGAATGAATCCAGTCTGCATTTATTCATCAGAGTAATAACTAGCTGCAGTTGAATCCTCTGGGACATTGGTAATTGTTCTCCAAGAGGTAACAATAACTGACAAATTGCTGGCTGCGTGGAAGAAAGATGGGAAAGCGCCAGTTCAATGTTACGTTATTGAAGATGAAGCTGGTATATTGGTAATAGAGTCACTGTCACCAGCCAGTCATTCAGAAATTGAGACTAGATAATCTTAGCCTCTGAATCCTTAGCTAATGCAGCTCCTGGGTGAAACTTTCTTCAGAAATTCAGTGTACAGGATTTGGCTTCTAATAGGTTCAGCACTGAGTTATTTGATCTACTGTCCAGCTTTGATTATCATTTTGAGTTTCTTGTACAACTACTGTCAGATGTGCCATATTTAAGTGTATATAAGAAAATAAATACATCAGTTATTCAAGTGGTTTTGATTTTTCTCTGTTATTGTAAAACTGCCCAACAAAAAGAAAATAAGCAAAAACCCAAAGCAATCACAAGTACAGTCGCCTTATGTTTGTCCCACTGGAACTGGCTTTTTGCCCAAACGCAGATCGAAACAAGGTCACTTGATCCAATAGTTTCAGTAACGAAGAATCATTTTTCCCACGTCTGTGTGATTTATTTATTTGTTCCTGGTGTAGTGTGTTAATCTCACTAAAGGGATAAAAGCCACACTAGCACTTACTCTTCAGTGATTTTGGGAAAGGCACAGTTCACTAAAAGAAGGTTTTCCTTTTAGCTTACCATGCTTTGAAAATATCTCCTTTGCACAGAAATTCCTTTCACCAGTGTGAGGCCTGAGTAAGAGTGTTTTAACCAAATCGAGTACAAGGACAGCATTGTTTTCTGAGACACTGAAGTCTGGATTGAGCCAGTCCAGAGCAAATATTGTGAGCAATAATCCTGAACTGGAAGTGATAGTCTTGATGACTGAATCATTTTTTTCCCCTTTGCTGAATTCTCCGATTCTATATGAAGGGAATAGAGCAAATGAAACAACTGCTACAGAGGTGGAAAGCTTGACACAACACAGGGAACGGAAAATGGCTTTCTGATGTGCATCTGAGATTTTTTTACATTTATATAGGGGAAAAAATAGATTGCTTTGAAATAAAATTACATCCAAATCCTGTAAGATTGATTGAATTGTTGGATGAAGTACCAAACAATTTAACGTGTCTTTTGTCTGAGTAAAGCATTTAGAATTAAACCCTGGAGGACTGCTCTGAGTGCTTCCTAAGCCGTCTGTGGTCTAGGTCTTTGCAAACATACTGGCAGGCTGTTTCGTTATCTGTGCTGGGAACTGGCCTGGGATCCTCTGACCAAGCAACACAGTTGGACCTATGAGTGTACTGGGTGGAGCCTCCACAGCAGGGTTACCTACTGGTCTGGACTAGGCTCCCTTGCTGAGGGTTCTCCTCCAGAGCGAAGGCCAGATGCAACCAACATGCACTCTGCATGGACAAGAAGAGGAACATGACCCCAGTGTGAAACCAGGGGAACCAGCTTGGCAACAGAAGCACACCCTTACATTTCCCTCGCTCCTCTGAGAGGCTCTAAATTCTGACACATGTACATGGTGGGTGAAATCCCTGAGCTCTATAAGGTCCATAAAAGGAGTGATCTGCCCCATCACTTCTCACCTAGCTCAGTCTGGGACACCCCGACCTCGTAGTTGGATCGCTGATAGGCTACGACATTAGCATGTTCCTCAGAAAGCCAGGGAGCTGCAGAGGCAAACCAGATGCTTAACTGGTGGCACCAGAAGCATATGGAGTAAAACCACACCTTTGTGCGAAACTACACAACAGTATCTGTACAGCTAAATTCTATGGAAAGAGTTTAAGCTTTTGCATTTCCTAGCTTTTCTTAAACTGAAGTTTAGCAACAGGAACCCTGTATTAATTATGCCCAACTCTTGTCAATGATAATCTGTAGAGGCTTCCTCAGATTTCTGTCCTGACCAGTGAAGATATTAACTTCTTTTTACAAAACAGAATTGCTCCAGCCTGAGAGACAAATAAGTCTGTCTCAACTCCAGAAGGGTCTTAGATAAAGCAGCTGCTTTAAGCTAAAAGCTGAAAACCATGTTCAAAAGCTTTTCTCACTGAGGCAGAGAGGGATTTGAACACAAGCCACCAAACCCCCAGGAGAGTGCAGTAGCCATTCGGATACCCAGGCTAGAAAAGTATCATCGCTGACCACCACTGTGAACCCTGCTCTGAGGTTTTCACACCTTCCTAGACCACTGAAAAACAGGCCTGTACCTGGAAGTCTAACTCAGGACTGGAGATCCCAATGGGAAGGAGTGAGATGTCGCCATGTTCACTGGCTTCGTTCAGCCTAAGCCTCTGGGTGAATTCAATCCTTAGCCTCAATATTTTGTGCTTACCTCTTGCGGATCACTTTGTGAAATGCTTAGGTAAATATTTGTGATAGAAACATGCTCAAACAACAGAGAATGTGTGATCATCAAAAACACACCTGAAGGCCAACGTAAAATTCAGCATCACTTTCACATTTAATCCCCTACAGGTCCTTTTTCCTGTGTCGGATTTCCATTTTGCAGCAGTGATGTGCCAGAAAGCTTGTGAAATCAGAACAGGTCTTAGGCTTACCTAAGGTGAAGGTGGAAAAGGAAACTGCCTGTCGTTCACTAACAAGAGTGGCCTGAGCAGCCAGTACACTTAAATATTTATCAAGTTTATAACTTCCGTGCTCCTTATAGATTCTCAACGCTAATTTCCAGAAGGCTTATGAACAGACTTCTTTGTGCTTCAAACAGGATGGTCAACTCTGGCACACAAAGTTGAAACTCACACTCAAAACTCTGCAGGATAACAGACTTGGGGCGTACGTGTGTGTGCACACATGCGAGTACACACACACACTAACCTCACCCTCAGCTCTTTCCCTCACACAACCCCTTCTCTCTCCATGAATCGATTAACCTGTCACCCAGCTGCCTGTGGCCCACCAGGTCACAGAATGAGGTGGGGGTGAGCACCCACACTGTGACAGGGCTGGCAGGGGAAGGGGGTGCTGGTGTCCAGTACTCAAAAACACCACACACACAAGGACAGTGCTGTCATTCTGCAGCCTTCCCCTGAAACTCAGTATGATGGATCCATCCCCTCTTACTTCACCTAATATGTGACACTGTCCTGGGCACAAAAGGAGAGACACCTAAGAGCTCTGAATTGACCAGGTTCACACTTACTGGCACAGGAACATGAAAATATCTTTCCCTATCCATACAATTAATTGAGTATGGGCACTGGCCATCCTTCCCCTGTAGAAGAAAGGCACTTCCACCTTCTGAAGCTTTGACTCACCTGCAGTTTGGGCTGCACTTGTGCACTACTGCGTTTGCAGCACAGGGATCTTACAGCTTCTTTTCTTTACAATAAATTCTCCTCATGGCAAATCATTTTCCTAAGGCCCTGTGTTGTGGTTTAGGCTGGGCTGGCCACTAAATGAATGACAGGACACTCTGTGCCATTTTCCACGTTGCAGGGTGCTGCTCTTTTGCACCCCGCTCTCCTGTATGATTAGAAAATCCAAAGCTAGAGCACGTACTGCATATTTGTAACATTCACTAAAGTACTATGTGGAAAAGCTCAAGAGTTTAAGCAGAACGCTGTAAATGCCAGTGCTGCGTGATAGTCTTCATTGCCACAGCCCCAAGAAGATCCAGATGTCACTAATGCCGTGACACAGCCATAAATCCTTTACATGGAAAACCATGACTAAAAGGAGGCTCTGGGTGGAGATGGAAACACAACCAGATAATTAGAATTTGATGAAGATTTATAAAACCTCATAATGTTATTTTATTCGAGAAATTCTGGATTCTTCAATCCAGTAAAAAATATTCAACAAACTTTAAAATAGAAATGCTTTGTGTTATCTTTCATATCTATACACCAGAATTTAATAACAGTGATTTAATATAACAATTCAGAAGACTTAAATGAGGTATGTAAAAGTCAATAGCAGATCTGGTTTTTGACTGATGTCATTAGCTCTTAACCTATGACTAAATGACCTTCTCAGAGGGAAGGTTATTGAGCAGAGGAACGTTCTCTTTGAAGTTTGAAATGCCTTTTATTACTGTGTTCAGCGTGACTTGCTTTTTAAGCATATGGACATGATTTACAGATTTCACAGCCAGAATAATAACGCTAAAGCTTCCTGTTACGGTATGTCTTAATTTTTATATAGTGAGAGGGGTCTTTAATGTGATACTTGGATTACTCTCTCTACATATTCATGTGTATAATAGGAATGAGAATACTTAAATAATAATTGCCAATTCTAAATAAACACACATGAAGTTTCCAAAAATATCCATTTTTATGAGTAGTTAGCTTTCACTTTCATGTGCTTTTTGCAGGGAGGGAGCAGGGGAAAAGACTGAATAATAGCAAAATATGCACACTGCATTTGAAAGAGTCAGGAAATCTTTATCTACTTGCAAAAAATGATCTTACAAAATGCCGGTAACACTGGGGAAATTCAAGCATATCTTGAAAGTACTGTTGTTTACTTTGAAAGCCATCCTATGTCATGTACTGTTTCATTGCTTATAGCAAGCATTATTCATAGGAAGGTTGACAGACCATACATAAATCCTGTCATACTCATATACATTTCAAACATATAAACCTATATGTATCTTTTGGGCATCAACTCCAGCTGACTCTTAAGGTCCCTTCCTGTTTTCCAGCCAAAAAAAAAGAAGTGAACCTGCTTGGGTTTTTCTTTTTGTTTTGTTTTCTTGTACCACTGTAAGCCAGGATTTATGCTATTTAAATCAAGAGTTGTTTTGCTTTACAGCAGTGTTAAAAAAGGAACGGGAAACATTGAAAACCCAAACCAAAGTTTGTGAAAGCTCCTTCAGCTGCCAGTTTCCTTTGTGTTTTCTAAATAACTGATAAATGCGTTTCAACTTTAAAATATCAAAGAGTTTTTCACCTTCTAATTTTGGATTTAGGGAGTGAATTAGTCTCTCTGGAACTACAAGGTGGTTACTAGGACAAATGAATCTATGTTCTCATTTATTACAGTCTACATTAAAAACCAAACAAGTCAGGGGTTACAAATGATGTACTGCTGTTTGTTTTATTTCTGTCAGACTCCTACATCAGCAGTTATCCAAAAACTTCAATAAAAAATTTTCACTCAGGGGGGAGAAGGTCTGTTTTAAATTAACTTAAAAGGAAACTGTTCCTTTAGCCAATAAAGCAAAATGAGTACATAAAATGATGCTGTCAGGGCTCGGTCTCTATTTTGACTTCTATGCCATTGACACCCTTCCTTGTTTCCACTTTTATCATACTTTACAATACTACTCAATGTGAAAGGTCCTCCCAGGTTGAGAGCATTGGGGATCCATGACTTAGCATGAATTGCTTCATTTCTTAGAAATCAAAAGCTACCTTTAAAATGTTTATGGTTGAATAATCAATGATTTGATTCTACTCTGCATTAGTATATACTATGTATTTAAAAACACAACAGTGATTATATAAAAAATATCCAGTTATCGAGTGTGATTACAAATTAACCATCAAGAAAAGAAGGTAACAAAATAGGAAGCGTTGCAGGTGATCTTCTGCCCCACTTATTTTGCTAAGTGGTATTTTTAATTGGTGAAGACTGTATCTCTATCGTGTGGCTTAATATCCCAGGTCCAGACGAAATGGTGATGCAAGATACCCAGACTAACCCATCAATTTCTGCTAGGTGACTCCTTGGTGTGAGTGAAGGAAGTGCAAAACCTTCCCTTGACCCTGGATCCCTCTGTCTAAGCACACTCATGTGCTTCCTTTGCTCCTCTTTCTTTCTTGGGAAAGCATTTCTTCCTCCCTACGATGAGCTAACTGCTCAAGACTGTGTTTGAACACTTGCATACAGTTGCACAGTGGTTATTCAGCTTCACTTGTCAGAATAAAATAACCAATACAAGTGATGAAACACAAGGAAAAGCTGAACAGATTCACAAGAACTATGCAACACCTCCTATCAATATTGTCTCCATAATGAACTGCAATATTTTCCTATAGCTCAGTTACAAAGGCATATAGTGAAAATCCCCTTAAAGTCATCCGGTCTTCCTCTGATCCACCATTTCCCTGTGCATCTCCTTTTAAAACCACCCACAGCTCACTCCTAAAGTTTTCATAGCTAGTAATGTCTATGCCTCTCTACTTGTCCCCTGAGGTCACCTTGCTCTGCTCCACATTAATTAAATTAAACTCAGTGCACTCGTTTCCAACCTGCACAAAGCTTGAAATCCGCAGCTTCTGTTTCAAACCTCAGGAAGGGTTTGTGTGCCTGGAAGCCTCTCCGAGTCTTGCCAATTCTAACAGTCAAATAAAAACTACTGTTTCCTCCACGGACCTTACCTTGTTTTTATCTTTAGATATTCAAGGCTACAATAACACTATCAACTTAAAGAAACCCTTGTTTCATTTCCTGAATTTTAAAGTGTAATTAATAATGAACTATTCTTCCTTTACAGTTTAAATCTGGATATAAACTATCAAAATATTGGATAGTTCATGTTTAGCGTTTGTAAGAAACTCTGTTTTCTTTTGATGCAGATTATATAAAACAGCCAAGTACTACACCAATGGCTATCATGAGCAGAGAGAACACTACCAATAATGTTCCAGAGCACACATGTGGCAGAAGCATTAGAGGTAGGAAATAAAACATATGAGATACACGTTCTACACCTTTGCACTGAGAATATTTTGGTCAGGTCCCAGCAGGACCAACACATTTGAAGTTTCCAACAGCTCCATCTGCTGTTGTCACTGCACCTTTTTTTTTCCCCCCATCAAGAGGTCCTTACGCTTGTTTAGTTTTTAGTTAAACCCATTTTGTTATCATTTTAATACTGAAACCCATCTGAGAGTTCTGGCACTTCAGTTTGTATTGACTCTATGACATAAATTACCAGGATTTTTTAAAAGAGTTCATCAAGTACAGTCTTACGGGTACAAACAGAAAACCTCTAAGACAGGCCTTCTCTTCTAATGCAGCTGAATCACAAATACTAAAACACTTTGATGCAGCCTCGAGGCTGCAGAAATGGAAATTTAGATCTGTAGCTAAACAGACACTAAAATCTAGTAAAGCTGAGAAAAAAAGTAAAACCAAGTCTAGTCTGGTCAACAGGTTGTGGCTTTATAATAACTGAGACCAGATCTGCGTCTTACTGTATCTCATGTCATCCTGATACAGGCACACAATTGCACTTCTGTCAAAGTAGTCAGATGACTTGCTAGTGAGTTGATGCTGGTTGTACACTGGCTCCTGGACACAGATCCCTTAGGTCTGTCAGTATAAAAGTAACCAGTCCTGATGCATTTCAAATGTCAGGGAGCGCACAGCCATCGCTTTGCATTGTGTGCCCAGGAATTTTTTCTGCCCCATTCAGGGGACTCTTACGCTGGATCACTGACTTGACGGAGAAGGCAGAAGACAGCCAGCACCTGTTTGTGACACCTACTTCTGTTAGGGACCAGGAAGGACCCTGACACCATGTACTCAGGTGCTGAAATGGTCCCTGCATGAAAGCGGTGAACAACTTATGCCTAGGTGGTGTAAAAGAGGATTATTCGCAGCAACTGTCAATTCACTGCAAGCAGCTGTCCCATCCTGGTAAGGACAGAGATGTGACCTGTGTGTAAGCCCAGGGAAGCCTTTCCTGGTATAGACCCCCCGACTGCTCCCAAGCGCTCATACTCTTCCCCACCTTCACTGTCATGATTTGAGAGGGAAGGGAAGCTGGGTTGTGGGATGGGAGAGCGCTGTAGTACACAGGGGGTGACTGAGTGATCGAGACCTCGGGGTGTGCATGAGGGGCACAGGTTACATACAGATGTGAGACCTAACACACATAGCCTTGCCAATCAACTTCTCACTTCTGTTAGTAAATTCATCTGCCACAGGCGACTTCCAACCTGCCTGGAAGGGAGACATGCCTGTAAAATGGAAAACAAACTTATTTTCTGGCATCTAAGAGAGAAATCTGGCTTAAAGAAAATAAACCCTTTTTACAGTTTGTATTTAATGGTCATTTCCTTCAGGGACTACATTGCAGTTTGTTAACCTTTCAACCTGGAACCTGTATTTTAAGAGTACACTAACATGTTATTCCATCCAGCTTCTGTGGGATTTCATGAATACGGGAGAAAGACCATAAGAAAACTCAGGTGCTTGAATGAGAAACCGATGATTTTTCTTGGCTGCTTTCTGTGTGGTATTGCAGCCAGATACATGATTGGCTGTACCCAGCAGAAACCAGGCAAAACCAACCTTTTTAAGGTATGTTAGAAACCTCTTAGATCCTTTTTCAATTCCTACCACAAAAAATAACTGCTGAGGTAGACAGTTGGGTCCTCACTCCCTCTTTGCAGGAGTGTTAGAAGTGATAGACTCTCCAGCCTTACCATATAAAAGCAAACCAAATGGAAAGACAGTTTGTTCTCTCCTTCAGGACAAAGATTCCAAATATTGCTTTCCTTCTCATTTTGGAGCATAATTAATTCCAGCAGGATCAGAAACTGAAAACACTGTGTTTTTTCAAACAGGGTGTTGGGTTGTCTTTTGCTCTTTCCTGCTCAGTTTCACTAATCAGTCTCCCTCTATGCTTGCATCTATAGGCCACAATTCTCCATCCAGCAGTACTATTTTTCACAAATGTTCTCCATTTGGGGCTTCCAACAGTTTCTGCTTTCCTGAATCCTAGTGGAGAAAATGTCTTTCACTGTGATTTGGTTCTGCACTCTTGACACCACTATTCCACATCATGGGATTTCTTTTCCAGGAGCACTGTGACTCTCTCGCCATGGCATCAGGCTCTGGAGCAGCACTGCTTCGCAGCTCTGTTGTGAACTACTTTGTGAACAACTGATCGCCTGGTTTTGTCAATTACTAATGTTTTGAAATAATAAATGTGCATGCTTTAGGCATAGTAAGTGTAAACAAAACACATTAATTAAATACACCAGCTTATTACACTCAGCAAAGCCACTTCGCCAAACTGATAGTTTTTGCTCAAGACTGACATGCAATAGAAGCAACATCGCCCACCAGGCTGGGGGCACAGTAGGAAACTCAGCATGAGAGGAGGCCAAGAGGGAGATGATACAACAGAGTACCTGTCAGAAAGTTTTCCTGCCTTTTCAAGAACACTGAAGTGGTCTCCTTGAGGAAAGGCAGCATCTGCTACCAGAACAAAGCCACTGGAGTCCCTTTAAGTCTCTTCCATCTTCTCTCTCCATTAACTCAGTTTATGAGGGTACTTTAGGGACCGTTTGACGACCAGGCTTGGAAGCAGTAATTACTCTGCTGTCAGTGGTTTAACGTCTTTACTCTCTATTTTACATATCCCATAATGACACTCTGACCTTGTACGTGCTTTAAATGAGGGAGTGAGAGCATTGAGTTCAGGCATGTAGAAAGGAAGAAAATGTGATTCTCTCAGCTGTTGTGAAGCCTTCGTTGTGAAGCCTTCACAATGGCTTCACCTCAGATCACGACAGCACGACTCTGGATCTGTCCAGGATCAGCGACAATTTTATGAATAAACAACACAACAACACAGCCACTGCAAAGTGTGTGGTACCCCGTCCTCATGAAACACCACGGATAGAAAATTTAGCAGTACCTTTGTTGGCTTCACAGTAGCAAGGATTCCTTTCCTTTGCATTAAGGTATATCCTAGGCTCCTTGGAAGACAAATTTTTCAGTTGTTAGAGCACAACAACGGGAGGCGGCTGCTGATATAGAGGGAATTAAATTGGACCACTGACAGGTATGACATTAAGCACAACTAGACACTTTTAATGAAGAACATGTATGTCAGACCACCAAAGCCAACATGCTGGGCCAAAGGCAGGAAGGCTTGTCCACAATACTTTTCCTGACATCCTTCAGAAAGGTGTTCAGAGTCCATGGCCTGCTGCTGAGAAAGCGTGAGCTCCTCTTCAAAGTTCAGATAAATATTGAGGGACAAAGAAACACAGCTGTGGTATAAAAGGAGGTTTCTGAGATTAAGGGGATTTGTCTTGTGGAAAGCTTTTGTACTTCACCGCCCATATTCTGGATTTGCACAGTGGTCAGTCAGCATCCGCTTATGGAACATGTTGAATCCCACTTCTTTTGATGAAGAGAGGGGCTGATATATTGTATGCCAGTTATGATTTTTCTTTGGATTTTTTAAGCTTGCATACCAAAAATTACAACCTCTCTACAAGAAGAAGAGTAGACTAAAAAAAAAAAAATAATTTTCCAAATAGTTAAAACCATAATCATTGTTTTCTGTGTGACTAATACAGCTCAATTCTTCTCGGCAGCCTTACACCGAGGGAGGTCACTACCATCGTTTACCAGGGATCACATCATGGGGTGCTGCATCTCAGAACTTCCAAGTACTTTACTCCTTCTGCTGGCACTACTTTGTTGTTGGTTTTTTTTCCTAGATGTAATTTAAGGCAATTGCTTTACATCCAGGCTGCAGTTTCTTCTGATTCCTATGGCGCCCTGGTTCCCATGCTCTTCCTCTTTCACAGCAAAGATACCAGCTGTGGCAGGTGAGAAGCCTCCCCCCTTTTGGCCTCAGCTTCTCATCCTGAAATTCAGGTTCTTGCCAGTTGGGAGGAGCACCCGATGATGAATTCAGATGTGCCAACACCAGTCTCACCTTTCTGAACACACGAGAAAAATTCAAACAACGAGCAATGTTTTTCTTGTTCAGCACAGTAACGTCTTTCACATCTTTCAGTCCCCAGAAAGAAGTGTCTGATTTCCTCCTCGGTCCTTCTTCCAAGCTTCAACCTAACCAGGAATCCAGCCAGCACTGCAGCCTAGCTCAGCGTGTACTGTCACTCACAAACCACATATTTGCATAGGAGTGATGACAGCATCAAATCTGACAAAACTCTTATCAGAAATCTTGGCAAGGAGAAGTAGCTGCGAAACAATAATTTTGGGAACATATAGGAAAGGCAAGAACAACCCTAGCCTGGTGAGCTAACACCCTCCTTGGCAGCCAGCAGCAGTTGGGCGGGTGCTGGAGCCGCCAACAGCTGACTGCAACGCTCCTCCACAGGACCAGAAACCCACAGCCAAGTGCTGCCAGCCCACAGTCCCAGAGCACAACTCACACAACGCAGATCATACAGCCATAGAACGGTTCAGGTTGGAAAGGACCTGAAAGATCACCTCGTCCCAAAACCCCTGCCGTGGGCAGCGACAAGGTGTGTTTCTCCAGGTCCGAGCTCCTGGACTGTCTGCGCGCATCAGGGTGTTTGTATTTTCATTTAGAGGCAGCAAGTTTCCAGCACCTGTGGCAAAAGACTTGAGATCGTTTGGGGAGTTCCAGCTGCGACTGAGCCGAAGAGTCAACCAGAGGAGCCCCTCCTCTGACGGCAGGGCAAAGCCTTTGGGGTCTTAAGGCAATTCTATCCCTTTACAGGGCACACCTCACTATTTTCATCACTTTGGACTATGCTTTTTTTATGTATAAGCCTTTTTTTTTAAACTTTTTTTGACAGCAACCGTCCGAGGCAGGCTGCCCGCCGCAGCAAGGCCACCGCTGTCGCAGGTGAGGGGACCCCCCCGCCGCCCGGGTAGCACAGCCGGAGCGCCCAGCGGCCGCTCCCCATTGGCCGCTTCTTTCCCCGCGTGACGCGGCGCCGGGCGGCGATTGGGCCGCGGCGCTGCGACGGGGCTGGAGGCGGGAGCGCTCCCCGGCGGCGGCGGCGGGGGGCGGGCGCTAAGCCGTGCGGTTGCCGTGGTGACCGGGCGGCCGTGCCCGGAAATGGGCGGGCGCCGGGAAGGGCCCCGGGTG
>VXBH01008817.1:340476-403132 GCA_013400035.1 Rynchops niger
GGTGAGGGGCGCGGGGGTCCTCACGGGCGGTCGCCGGCGAGTGATGGCGCCTTGTGGTTCCCCCGGCAGGAGCGGGCCCGGGATGGCGGCCGGGGTTCCGGCGGGGGGGTCGCACAGCGTCTGCATGGTGTCGGACTTCTTCTACCCCAACATGGGGGGCGTGGAGAGCCACGTGTACCAGCTGTCGCAGTGCCTCATCGAGCGGGGCCACAAGGTCCTGGTGGTCACCCACGCCTACGGCCGCCGGAAGGGCATCCGCTACCTCACCAACGGGCTGAAAGTCTACTACTTGCCCCTGAAGGTAATGTACAACCAGTCCACGGCAACGACGCTCTTCCACAGCCTGCCCCTGCTCAGGTACATCTTTGTGCGGGAGAGGGTCACCGTCGTCCACGCCCACAGCTCCTTCTCTGCCATGGCCCATGATGCCCTCTTCCATGCCAAGACCATGGGGCTGCGGACGGTGTTCACGGACCACTCCCTCTTTGGGTTTGCGGATGTCAGCTCGGTGCTTACCAACAAACTTCTGACAGTGTCCTTGTGTGATACGAACCACATCATCTGTGTCTCCTACACGAGTAAGGAAAACACGGTGCTGCGAGCGGCATTGGACCCTCGGATAGTCTCCGTCATCCCCAATGCTGTTGATCCCACTGACTTCACTCCAGACCCATCAAGGAGGGATGACAGTACAGTAACAGTTGTTGTTGTCAGCAGACTTGTTTACAGAAAAGGTAATGGGGGTTAAAATGTAAGTTTATTTTGGTTACTTTTTTTTTAGGGTATGGTAAGAAAGGTCTTGGTTAGGTATCACTTATACTGTATCTGTGGTATGGATTGGATTTTAAATGGGAGTTGTAAGGTGGCGGTTCTGAACTTTTGTGTCTATGCGTTCAAGTACATTCCAGTTTGCGCATGTTGGGTTCAGAGGTGCATTTCTTTTGTAATATTGAAGATAGTGAAAATTGATATGTGTAAAATGGAAGGTTTGGCATATATTGTACTTAAATGGAGATATGCCCCATCCTTAGAAGTGTTCAAGGCCAGGCTGGATGGTGCTTTGAGCAGCCTGGTCTAGTGGAAGGTGTCCCCGCCCATGGCAGGAGGATTGGAACTATGTGATCTCTAAGGTCCCTTCCAATCCAAATCATTCTATGATATGATTGAGGCCCTAATCTATATATTCTGTTAAAAATGTTTTAACTTTTTTTTGTTTAATCAAGCAACAACTTAAGTGATTTTTTTTCTTCTATATTTATCTTCTAATAGATCAAAAGTTGTCTTTTGTTTCAGAATTTTGTTTTCAGCAGTGTAGCTGTCTTCAAGAGACGTTTTTTTTTTTTTCCTCTCTTGAATAGAGTTATAGCGGTAGGCTACATCATGATAAGTTCTAAAATCAAATACAATAATGGCTTGCCCTAAATTTTCTACTCTTAGGTATAGATTTGCTTAGTGGTATAATTCCTGAGCTCTGTCAGAAATACCCAGAGCTACATTTCATAGTTGGAGGAGAAGGACCAAAACGAATCGTACTGGAAGAAGTCCGGGAAAGATACCAGCTACATGACAGGTTTGTTCTGTGCATGTCTATGATCTTTCAGTGTACTTTAGGGGTGGGGAAGACAATAACAACACCCTTTCTGCCTGCCCCTCTCCCCCCAAAAACCCCAAAATCTTGAGGCTGAAGAAGATGAAAACTATCGAAGGCAAGGTGGATAGACCAGATGCTAACTGAAGACTTAGAGCTGGACTGTGATCCTGAAAGTTAATTGATAGAAATAGACCCCGCATGAACCTTCACTTGAGTCAGAGAAAAGCTGTCTAAGACATAAATTTATCATATTCCTGTCTGGTACTGTGATGCTTGGATCACATATTACCATACAGCATAAGGTTCATGTCAGTGCTGCTTGTGAGGATCTGAAAAGTATGAAACTCTTCAGGGTAGTGCTTATTTAGTATGTGTTCTTGTGGTACTACAAATATGTTCCCTGGTGCTACTGTGTTACCAAAATGTTTCTGTGATGCATATGTATTTCTGTATTTCTTTCTGTATTTTCTTTCTTCTTTTTGTTCAAGGACAGTTTTATGTGGCAAGGACAAGGTTATTAATTTTCCATTTCCTATTCTCTGTTTTCTGTTGGCCATTCTGTACTTCAGTCAGGGATTCCTTTGATAAAACTGTTTGTTAGTATCATACTTATTTTGTCCTTTACTGTTTCCCAGTATGTCTTCAAAATAATAGGTCCTGAGCATTGTATCCTAAATAATACTTTTTTTTTGCCCCCTCAGACTTTGAGGTTGATCAGACCTCACACTGAAAATTCAGAAAATACATCTAAACAAAGAAAGCTTGACAATTCTTAACTATTAACTGCATGAAGCCATGTTCTCTTGCAGAATTAGAAAGCTCAGTAGCAATGTTTTGAAGGCAGTTGCCATTGAAACAAACAGAGCACCTTCTCTCAACTTCATTGTCAGAAGTTTTTTTTATGTAAAAATAAGAAACAGAGTCTTCTATTTCTTCATTGCGGGAAAATTTTGAAGAAAATGGAACAAAGTTGTCTGTGTTCCTTCTCTTGCTATATAAGTGTGAACCATTGGTACATTTTTCATAATACATGTAACACTATACAGCATTATTGCAGTCCAAACCTAGTGTTTATGTTTTTTTGGGTTTTTTTTTTCCTCTTTTCCCCCTTCCCATATGCAGGGTACGTCTCCTAGGAGCCTTGGAACACCAGAATGTTAGAAATGTTCTAGTCCAGGGGCACATTTTTCTCAACACTTCTCTCACTGAGGCCTTTTGTATGGCAATTGTGGAAGCAGCAAGCTGTGGTTTACAGGTAAAAAAAAAAATAAAAATATCTCAACTATCTAGAACACATCTATGCATTTTAAACAAAGTTCATGATTAAATAATATGTGCTTGTTACATTGGATTCATCTGAGGCTCTGTCTTTACAAGGGTGTGAAAATATCCTCATTTACAGATCACCTGGAAGCTGAAACAGAAGGGTTAACCAAAACTGCTTATACTCGCAGAAGAAACTTGTGCAGACTTGGGAATAACATGTAGATCTGCTAACTCTCAATTTCCTGAACTAACCAGACTGCCTCTCCAAAATACTATTTTGTATGTACTCCTTTACAGAGTTTTGGGGTAGTCGATGTTCATGAAGGTTTACTTTGACATTACTTCAAGAGGAGCTGCAGAAAAATTGCTCATGTGCATGGGTGACTGGTCAGTCAGGCATATTGAATTACCAGACTAAACCATTGTATAAGAACTGTTTTCTTCCTGCACCAAGAACTAACATTTGGATTTTTTTTTTTTTTTGTATTAACTGAGGATGTATTTGCCTTACTGTGCGGGGATTCGAGATAAGAGTTGGAGAGAGAGTAAAGAGTCAAAGCCCTTTCTGGCTAATTTACAACTCAGATTGACAACTGAAAAAAAAAAAAAAGTTAAATCAACAGCCATAAAGAACTTAAATCCTCACATTAAAATATAAAGAAACTTTTTCTAAAAGACTGATTAATAAGAGTATCTAGAATACAAGAAGCATAGAAAGTGTGAAGGTAAGGTTTTTTTGTTTTGTTTTTTTTTTTTTTTAAACTCCAGTGTCCTTTGACAGTAGTTCCTACCTAGTTCTGGTAATTATTCCCCTGTCATTTGTTTTCCTCTCTGGAGGTGAGGAAGTTCTGCGGTTTGCTATTTGTTGCCTGTTGTTTATAGAAGATTGCGTAATGTGGGTCTTAGTAATTTCTGATTTCCCTTTAAAAATAATAATTCAGATTAAAATTTATTGAAATTCTAAAGAAATTCTTGTAAATGTTCAGTAGCCTAGAAAGCGTAAACTGAAGGCGGATGTGGTAAACTGTTCTCTCCAAGTAGAGGTAACAGTTTTCATGAGGGACTATGAAGAGAAAGTCCAAAATCTGGTTACACAGATTAAGTTGTGTACCATGACAAACACCTTTAGGAAAGAAGTGTCATAAACCACTCATTAGACCAAGTCTTCTGCTTTATCATACTACCAAATAAACATTCTAAACATCCTTAAAAGTAATCTGCTATGCTAGATCTTTTCTAGGGCTTAGACCCTTAGTTTGCATACAGGTAAAATTCCCGAAGTGTGATGCTGGTCTTTGCCTTCGCGGCAACCACTCAGTGTATTTTTTTTTTTTTCCTATTCTTCTGAAGTGCTGCATCTAAACAGTGTAATAGCAATGTCATCACTCAATTTTGTTACGCAGCATATGTGCTATTTCTTTGTTTCTTTCATAGGTGGTGAGTACAAGAGTTGGTGGGATTCCTGAGGTGCTTCCAGAAAATCTCATTATTTTATGTGAACCCTCTGTGAAATCTTTGTGTGATGGTTTAGAAAAAGCTATCGCCCAGCTCAGATCAGGAACACTACCGTCTCCAGAAACTGTTCATAATAAAGTAAAGACATTTTATACATGGAGGAATGTAGCAGAGAGGACTGAGAAAGTATGTATAACCACTTCTTTTAAATCCTCTTAAAGTACATTTCTGAAACAGCTACTTCTTTGAAACATTACTATGTATGTTCTCTATGTAATCTTTCTGTGTAATTTTTCAGTGTGTTTCCTGTCAAAAATATGTGGTTTAAAAAGTTTCAGAAAATACTCTTTTTTTTTTTTTTTTTTTTTTAACACAGTATGTCCCTAGATACGTCTTTTTTTCTGTGCGTTTTTTCCTCTGCCATAACTGCTGATAAATATGATGAAGAACAGCCTAGATCTTTAGTTATATTTCTACTTATATATTTTTTCCAGTCTTCGCATTAACTGGAGAACATGCTGTGTAAGATGGAGGAAAAGGAAAAGAGAGTTCACGACAAAGTTTTGTCTGCCACATGCTAACAAGTGGTTTAAAATTATGAGAGCTAGCCAGTAGGCTGAATGTAGCTGAAATTACTTAAGCCATGGATGTAATGAAAATAAATTATCACACTTCTGAAATCATATTTCAGAATTATAAGTGTGCTTCTGCAGAAAAACTCTGCTGTTAGTGAAGAATGTTAATTGCAATAGTATTATAAATGCCTGTGGAGATCTGTCTCTTCTGACTTCAACCCCTATGTTTTAGGCAAGAGAGTAGCTGAATCACGTGCCTTTTAAATACAGTGTGGTGTACTCAGATATATATCTCTTATAAGTCTCCTTGAAGTATCATGTACAACCAGTTTATTTCATCATTTTCAAGTACCGTCAGTACAATTCATCTTATGATTTTGTAACTGCAAGCAATATTTCCATTGCAAAGTTTTTATAGAAGTTAGTCTAGATTTCAGTTTCCTTTATAAGAAAACTTCTGTGAAGGAAAATGTTAGTAGAACTGGAAGAAGTATGCATGGAACTTACGTTGTACAAAAGACAGTTGGTTGTTAGCTCATTGTTAAGATACCCGTAGGATGAAGTCTGTAATATTCTCAAAGAAAAAACCTTTGTATCCTTTAAGCCTTTTTTGAGTTGTGTGTAGTGGGTATTTATGTTTCTGTTCTATGAAACACAGGACTATATTTATTTATTTATTTTCGTTTTAGTGGTTGTGGTTAGTATGCATATTAAATCACTAGTAGCATGTATTTTCTTTTCACATTCATTGAGTTTTAAAATTTTACTAAGAATTACTAATGTTTCTTGAAATAAAAATCAGTATCCTATTATGATTTGCTTGATTGTTCAAGGACCGAGATTTGGAAGATTGCCAACTCTTCTATGAGTTCATCCATCATTGTGTTGAAAGTCGAGTAATTGCATGTTCAGACTCTCTTCCTATGACTGGTGTGAATAGGAGATCAGAAACCATTCAATTCATTAAAAAAAACCCAACCCTCTCCATATAATATTACATGAGAGACAAATTATGCAGCCTTCTTATTCGATGAAATGCTCCTGAGGTCTGTCAAAAACCCAAAACTTTTATTTCCCTTTTTCTCCTTAAATAAATTAATTAAATGTCTAAAACAGTACTCATAAATCAGAAATTAAAATCTGCACAGCTTTTTTGAGGTACTATTCGTCCTTTCTAGTAGTTTGGAATAGATAATTTATTTTGCATGCCGAAAACAAAGTACTGCCTGATTTTTGAGGTAGATCTTAAAACGATGTTGTTTCTTACTTTCTGTCTCTTCTCCATTTAGGTGTATGACAGGGTTGCAGACGAAGTGGTTTTACCAATGGATGAGCGACTCGACAGACTAATGTCTCACTGTGGCCCAGTGACTGGGTGTATTTTTGCTCTTTTTGCTGTTTTGAACTTCCTTTTCCTGGTGTTTCTGAGGTGGATGACTCCAGATTCCATTATCGATGTTGCAATAGATGCTACAGGACCTAAAAGTGCATGGACTAAACAGTATTTTTTTGGGAAAAAAGGAAGAGTTAAAGAAGAACTTACAAGCTCCTAAAATGCTCAAATGGAGAGAAAAGAACACATCAGTCATAAAAGGTTTTAATGCTTGCTGATAGAGACATTACTCGTAAAATTCTTCAGTTTCTTTCTAAAGTTCTTGGAAAGAAACTTGGTTAAATGTGCTACCTCAATTTAGGATGATATTCTAATTTAGTTTTGGATTAATGAAAATTTATGGGCATCTCTTTTGCACTTAAAGCTGGGAGGAGAACATGGTGTTTTATATCTGTCAAAAGCCTTGGAGACAAAAATCAAACCTTTTTCTCAACTTGAATATTACAGAAAGTGACTGTAAACTTTAGTGGTATTTGGGAAAGCAAAACACAAAAAATATTAGCTTACACTAGTCCCTACTAATTCCTGATAATTTACTGTGATTTTTATTTTGAGACCTATTTAAAAATATTTAATTAAAAACACAAGAAAACACACATTTTCTCTCCTAAGATAAAAATGGCACTTGAAATTAGTCATGAAGTCCATTAACATGGCAACTTCAGAGACTTAGTTCTAGCAGTTGTGTCCCGGTGAGTGTTTTGCCTGCACAGCCTTATTATTTTGAAGTTCTTCGATAGTCAAAACTGGATCATCCTGTTGCTAAATCAAAACTCCATAATGAATTTTTGATATTTTCAGAGGTGCTAAATTTGTCCTGTTCACTTACATGTGCGGAAGCGATGTAAAGCTTATGGTGTTTTTTTTAAAGTACATAGGTGAAGAAATTATATTATTTAGAGATAATATAGCCTTCAGAAACAGCTCAGGCCTGAAAACTCCTCCAGCAGACTATGCCAAAGTGTGGAGTAACACCTGTGTGTATGCGTGCGTGTGAGGGAGAGAAATCTGTGAAGGGCTTAACAAGCACCATTGTGCTCACTCTCTCTCTTTCTTTCTCTCNACTGGGTTAATTTCTTTTTCAAGCATCACTGAAGACTAAAAATCTTATGATGTTATGACTCCGAGTATTATATAGTGTTGGACACTGTATTAATATTAAAACTGTGCAATATGAAAATACTGTTTTCAAACCCTTGAAAGGCAGTATTTAAAAGACAATTTCTGTCAACGTCATCTTGGTTGTGTAGAGATGCAGTTTCCCTAACAATGGCATTTTATAATTTCATTGAACATATTTTCATGAAACACAGAAACGTAATGTGAAATAAACGCCATATACAAAGTCTATTTTCTTTTACTAGAATTTTTAGCCTTTGATATGTAACATAAAATATGCATTGTATTACAATTTGAATTTTTCAAACTGCATTAAAAGTGGAGGTCAGCTAAAATGGTACCACACAGATGATAGATAAATGAGTGGAATTACAGTAACATTTTACTTTTCAAAGTTAATTTTTTTTTCTTAAATAACAATCAAATTTGTAACAACTTTTTAAAAATATTGATTATCATTCCAGGGAAATGTTCTCTATATATTTGTATGTTTTTAATAATATTTCGTTGATTCTGGTTTATTTCTTTTTGGTTTCTTACAATGTCTACAAACACAGATCAAATTTTCAACAGGATTGTAAGAAACTATTCAAAATACTTCTTTCTCTTCTTTTGTGGAACACTGTGTACATTTGAATAACATAATTAAACTTTGTTATAATTTTATTTACAAGACGAATTTACAGTTTATCTAAAATTTTATTTACTTGTCCATAAGGAATGGGTATTTTTCATTAATAAGGGGGAAACGTGCAATTAGAAAGTATAGAAATACATACACTCCATGCTGCTGCTTCCCATCACGGGTGGTTGGGCTTCTTATGAGAAAGATGACGATTAAAAAACATTCTGCTCAAGCTGCCACAAAAATTTAATCCATAACTGGTTTAACTGCAAATATGCTGTTTCTCAAGGAATGCAACTTGCGTGGCGTGTAACTCTCTGCAGCACTGATTCACTTACCTGCCTCGTGCAGTGGAGTAAGGGGTGATGTCACCGAATCATTCACTGCTTTAAAAAGCAAGAGTGGGTGAAATGGAAAAGTTTAAACAAAATAATCACAATAATTAAAAAAACGAGCAGAGGTAATGGGTGTATTTTAGGAATATGTATTTAGAAATTAATAAAATAACTATTTAAAAAAAAAAATGTTTCAGTTGTGCTTGTAGGTAACATCTGATCATTGTGAAATACTAGGGAAATGTTACCCAGTAGAGTGATACTGAGTAATGCCTTGCGTAGAGCAAGGAGGAGTGTGCGGAGGAGGAGGGAACACCCAAAAACCTTCTAAATAGAAGGTCACCCCCTTTCACAGAAGGGACCATTGATCTGCAATGAAATTCTATCCCATGGGCACAAGGAAAAATTGTTTCTCCAATGCATTACATGAAGATACTGTGAATTAAGGTATAGGCAGTGTGTTGGTAATTGAAAGTTGAGTGTTAAACCAGAACAAGTATCGAGTAAAGTATGAATGTAAGATTCGTCTTTCAGATTGTATTTAGGGGATGTGGATAGATCTGTAAGAAGGTGAATACCCTGTAATGTACTTATTTTTGTGCTTGAGTTTTTCTGCATCTTTTTAAAATAAACTTACTTTTCCCCCTTTTGATATTTCTCTTCACTAGTCCTTTTTCACATGTGCTTAGGCTTATAAACAAATAATTATAAAATTGCATCTTTTGGATGCTCCAGTAAAGTACAGACTTTATGTAAATAGATAGAAGAACAATCAATCTCAAAAGGAAATGGTTTAGAAAAACTTTTAAAATTGAAAAACATTTAAGTATTTTTAATGTATGATTCCCTATCGTTAAACTACTCTGCTGACATTTGCTGTACATCTTCTATGACATTCAGTAGTTCATTGACTTCCATGGTTTTTCCTTATTACTTTAGCTTTGACATAGTCGGATAAAAGGTGGATGTTTTTTGTTAAGGGAAGAAAAAGGTAAGATGCGGTTATACATCTGAATTTACCGTGGTACTGAAATTGTACAGTGATTTTCTTGTAAACTTAACAGGTAGATTGGATTGTTTTCAGATTATGGCTTGCTTCAATGCTGGCATAGCTTCTGGAGATGATATCCGTGTGGGATTCACTGAACTTTCACGGTGCGTAAGCTGGTTGAATAGTACAGGCTAGTTCTTCAAGCTGGTTGTTTCATCTGGAGCAAGTGGTGGCACGTCCCTAGAGGAGGAACCGTCCCCTGCTGGCAAAGGCCTTCAAGGCAGACAGAAGGAAATTAATTGCCTGCTGGAATTTGCCATCCTCCTGCTCAGGCAGCAGCAGGAGTTTAGATAACCAGACCTTCGGTGGTGCGATGGGTGGTAGATAGGTGAGATGAATCCCACAGGCTGCTTGTGTGAGAGCAGGCGGTGAGTCACCGTATACGTCCCTTTTTAAAAGCGGGAGTGTTGTTAAGTGTGCTGGCCTAGGGACGCAAACGAGGCAAGGCTTGTACAGAAAGTAGTATGTCATTTATTAGATCAAACTGATAGAAAAGAAATAGCTAGGCTCTCCATACATCTTTGTTCTGATCTCTTCCCTTCGAGATAGAGGGTTTCTGTCTCCTTTTTTTCCCCAGTTGTCTTACTTTGAATATCTTTGATACTCTCAACTATGTACATTAGAAATAAACTGCTGCAATTCAAAGAGTGTCTTGCATAAGAATAGACCAATACCTCTTTTAATTTCTTTGAGAAGAGGATCCCTCTAATCTTTAATTCCTTGCCAAATTCTTGAGGTCATATCTGACATTTCTTACTGTTGGATAAAGATAGGTGAACCGTAGTGAAAATGAGTTGTTTTCTAAGCTTGGACTGCCTTTTTTTTTGTGCTTATTCCATGCATGTTTGTAGACTAAGGATACATAAATAGTAGCTTTCCAGTTCTTTGGAGGATCTAGCTAAACTAAAGGAGCTAAACTCCTTCAGCCTGGAGGAGAGAAGGCTCCGGGGAAACCTTATAGGAGCCTTCCAGTACCTGAAGGGGGCCTACAGGAAAGCTGGGGAGGGGCTGTTTGCAAGGGCAGGTAGCTATAGGACGAGGGGCAATGGCTTTAAACTCGAGCAGGGTAGGTTTAGATTAGACATTAGGAAGATGACATTACAGTGAGGGTGGTGAGACACTGGCACAGGTTGCCCAGGCAGGTGGTGGAGGCCCCATCCCTGGAGACGTTCAAGGCCAGGCTTGATGAAGCTCTGAGCAACCTGATCTAGTTCAAGATGTCCCTGCTTACTGCCGGAGGGTTGGACTAGATGGCCTTTAAAGGTCCCTTCCAACCCAACACACTCTATGATTATAAACTACTTCTATTCATTCACCAGCTCATGACAATTTTATTGAAGGATTAATATATTTTCTGGGTGTTTTAATTTGACAATTTAGTGATAGATGAATAGAGTGATTCATAGAGTAGTCTGGGCATCCTGCAGAAGTTCTCAATAAGGCATGGTTTTCTACAGAGGGATGAATTGTGCCCTCTAGTCTATCAATGGAATTGCATAATCCATCTCATTCGACTCACAGCGATGCTGCCCGAAACAGCAAGGGAGGAAAGATGAGATTCTTGTTTCTGCGTTGTCATTGCTGTTCTGTTGTGTCATATCTGTTCTCATGCCAATGTTACATCTGTGTGTATGCGTGCGTGTGAGGGAGAGAAATCTGTGAAGGGCTTAACAAGCACCATTGTGCTCACTCTCTCTCTTTCTTTCTCTCTCTTCCCCCCTCCACACCCACCCTCTTATTTTTCTTTTTCTACCCTTGTTTTTNACGTTTCTGAGGGATCACACCAGATCTTGCCACAGCTTACCTGACTACCACCTTCACCAGTATTAATACTTTCCACCATGCTCTTCAGCCATCTTCCTACTGATGGCTTCTTTTTTAATCCATCGCAGTAATTTTCCTACTGTTCTTGTACATTAAAAGCAGATTAAGAGATTACATGAGCTTTTCTCAAATGACTCCAGCATTTAACTGACAACCTTTACTTTTCTTGCTCTGAAGCCAGGAGGGTGATTTTCCTTCTGCACAAATGGAGCCTGTTCTGTCCTATGACTGCTTCCAAGGGGTCAAACTTCCCCATGGCGTTTTAGACTACCTGGAAAGTTTTCATTATTATTACCATTTCACCCACCTTTGGGGATAAGAGAATTTCAGTGGAAATCATCTGATCTCTAGTTTCTTGTATTCTTCTGAGGGCTGTGGACTTGTCCAGTTCTACCTACTACCTGGCAGGCTGATTGTAAAAGATCGATGGATCTCCTTTGTAAGCAAAAGTCTCTTAAAAGGTGCTGTTCCTTCTTGCTTAATTCCTATTGAGCGCCAATTTTGTGGATCCTACATGAGAAAGATTTCTCCATCATTTAGGCTGACCTTTTCTTTGTAATAAACTTAATTTTTTTCTGTTTGGGTTTTTTTTTTTCCTCCGCATCCTGTATTCTGTTCTTTACACCTTTTGCGGTTCCTCTGGCTTCAGAATTAGTGTTTTCACTATCTCATATTTTTCCAGGGTCCAGCTTTGTTTGCTAATTTCTCCTTTTTTTTTCCCAGTTGAACAAACTTTACTGTTTTTTTTTTAATTCCTTAACTGAGCTTCTTTTACCATATAATCCATGTCTTCGGCCATCTTGACCTGTGGCAAACAGTATTAAACTGACTAAAAATAGGCGATTTTCCTCATTTGGATTCAGAGGTGTTATAGTTTCTACAGGTATATTGTATTACCGTGGAAGGAAAGGTATATGTAATATTTATGTAAGGTGTTAAGTTATTGGTAAAAATGTAATATACTGGTTTAAATCAGAATTTTAGAAAAATTGGTTCCCGTGAAAAATTAAAAAAAATAGCTTGGGGTGGTTTTTTCAGTCTGTCCGCACATACTTTATGTAGCATTGTAGTGCACCTGGGAGGGCAGAATGCTGAAGACAGCAAAGTACTAAGCCAGCTGTATTGCTACAAAACAAGACAAATTGCATCTAAAATGTCCAGGGAAATAATTTGCTGTAAAATTTCCTTCTGCATATCCACCATCTCCTTGTGGTCTCTTAAGAGAGGAGAGTCATCTTTCTCTTTCCCTTGACAGCTGTGTAAATTGAAGGGTAAGAGAACCGGGTCAAGGAGGGGATTCAAAGAAAGAAAGAAATCTCCCTCCTGCTGTGCATTTAGGAAAATAGGAATTGAAAAAATTTTAAATTAAAAGGAACTGGGGTATTCTACACAGATTCACTTAATTACATGTAGACAAAATACTCTCTTCTCTATGGAAGCCATGTGCCTTCAGAAAGAAAAAAAGGGCAGTTAAAGAAAGGGTGCATCTTCTTTTGTTTCAAATATGACGCCTTGGAATCAATGATGGGTAACGTAAAAATATTTCCATTCTTTTAAAACAGTAAGATGCTGTTAGCAAGGGATATTAATGGACACCATTCTTTATCCCCGAGTGATGGAAAATACCAGTATGTTATCATGTATTTCTGATTACACACTTTCAATATATTTTTTCCCCTCATAGAATAACTTTGACTTCTTAGCCCTGGCTTTGAAAATATGTGGGTTTATTTCAGATTCTTTCATGATAATGCTTTTCTTTCATATGGTCTGTTACCAGAAAAGTATTCTTTCTGCAGTATCTCTAAACAATTTCTGCAAATTTACCTATGCAGCCTTTGTAAATGAAACTGCTACATCAAAGAATAAATACACTGTGGATGCATAGGCTTTCAGGTGGTATGGAGAGCTTCTGTCTGAAAATTTATTCTAATATCCATATTCATATGAGTTTGGAAAAGATTCTGTACGTTGCCCGCATGGCACAGGACGTTCAAACTATCTTACCCTTGGTATTGTTATTTAGTATCAAATAGCCCATACCAAATAAAACCAGGATGTATTTTTGGTAACCGAGGAACAGGAGGTTCTGGAGGGTTTAAAATAGATGACATATGATACCAAGAATAACCCGCTGCAACTTAGCAGACCTGAGAAACTATTCAAAGAGCAAACCAAAATGGAAGGCGGTTCTATACTCCAGGCTTTCACTAACATTTATTTTGCCATTTTTGCTCTGTTTTGCTTCAAGCTTTTAATTAAGATTTCCTTGGCTCTGCTGACCCATTTCTATATTGTTAAAGGCAACAGGAAAGAGGCTGCCAGGATAGCAGAAGAGATCTATGGAATAGTCCCAGGTAAAGTACAAATACGGACACTCTAACATTCAAATGTATATTTTGTTACTTGAGGATTTAAATCACTGAGTTGCCATGAAATGAGGAATCTGCTGCTAAATGCATGGGAGAATGTTTTAACCTGAAGTGCCTTCCACTTCTGGGGTCTTTGTGGTGTCAGTATGTGTTGGCATGATTGAGGTGTGCAAAATATGAGACTCCAGCTCCTCTAGAATGAGGACAACATTTGCTCAAGGCGTTACAGTAAACAAAAAGGTTGTTCTCGGAAGCAAGGCATTCTTTAGCGGGGTGTTGCAGACAGTTTTACTAAACAGCTAGCTTTTCTGCCAGAGAGTATTTAGGGAAAAGTTTTAGCATGTTGATTTTCTGAAAGGAGACACAAGGAGGATATAACTAACGACTTTAGGAATCCAAGCCAAGAATCCCTGTTTTGTTAAATCAGACGATAAAAATGAATGCAGCTAAAATTACTCTGAAAAATATACAGCATGGGAATATATTGTATTTAGTAGGCCATTTAGCAGGCAATTTATTTTCTGTTTTTTTTTTTTTTTTCCCCTAAGTGATTTTACTCCTTCATATCAGTGCCATAATAATGAATAGACAAGTGCTTGCATGCCCGGTAATTCCACTCATTAAAATGACATAGTATTTTAAATTTACTACTAATGAGAACATCTTTTCCTACTTGAAGATTCATATCAACCTTGTGACATCAGAGATTTTTATGTGACTCATTTGTTGGGCACTTGCTTCATGATGAATAGTGCCGCCATGAAGAGGCGCACGAACGTGAGCAGAACATGGGTGGTGGCGACATGGCCACCCAAAGCTGAGTTATTAAGATCTGGCCAAGAGAATCATAGAATCATAGATTTGTTAGGGTTGGAAGGGACCTTAAAGATCATCTAGTTCCAATCCCCCTGCAAAGCATTTCTTACAAAGCATTTATATACAGACATGTCTCTCTCGGGTTTATTAATTTATTTGTTATTCTCCGGAATATAATTCCAATCATTTGTTACTGCCATTTTTTTTTGTTTTTCCACGTGCCTTCATGCAATTGTAGTCAGGCACGTAGCAAACAGCAGTTTTTCCTTCATGGAGGTTCTTGTTGAATTGCCTTGAAGTTTAGCAGAGTACAACATATTTTTATCTGCAAGTTGCCATTTGCAAAAAGCCATTAAGGATAATCTTTCAAAACATAAGGTCATGTGATGCTGTTGCTGGGGCGCTATATTGGATTACAGACGGAGCTTCACAGCCTTTCCTCTTTGCAGTGAAGTAGCGCCGCAGCAGCAGCAGCTTGGCTGCTTAATTGATCTGTAGAAATTTAAGAAGACAGAGTGTTTTCAGGCATGTCACTCACAACTGTGAAGGGAAGATGTGTCCTGTATGGGAACTATATTTGCCACACGTTTCAGGGAGGTAGGTTGCTGTGGCTAGCATGGAAATACGCAGCAGCGTGTGTTTTCACGGTGGGGCGCGCCTGTGCATACACATGCATGTCACGTCTGCCTGCACATGCTATATACTATATGCATAAAAGGTTAAAGAAGGCACTCTAGCTCTGTCGTCTGAGTTCCTTCTGAACCTTCCTGCTGTATAAGGGCCTTGGGTTTTGTCACTTGCAATACCTTCTAACTTTTGAACTGATCTTGCCTATTTCAGTCACCAGCATGATGAAGGGTGTGGGGTTTTTGGGTGTTTTCAGGAAAATATTTCTCGGTCCCTCCTTGATTCCCATTTCCATCATTTTGGCCAGTGCTTCCTACTTGGTCCTTAGAAGCCTGGTCAGATATTGTGACGGCTGGTCTTCCCATGACAGCTTTTTGCCTTAGGAGCCCAGTAACGTTTCCTTAAATAAATGGGAAAAAAAGTAATAACTATAGTTAAAACCATTACCCCGTGAGCTGAAGTGCATCCCGGTTCTCCAGTAACAAAAGGAGACTCCCTTGACCAAGGCTGACACCTCTGCTGTGCCTTTGGCCTGAAGTCCTCAGGAATGTGTCCGTGCCTCTCATTGATTTCTCTTTGCCTCGAGTAATACCTGAAATGGAGATAAATCACCCTTTCCATTCTCTCTGGTGTGCAGCATAGCTGAAAAAATTAAACAGGACAAGGGTTTCAAATACAGTGCCCACGGGGTTGCTGTACAACAGAGCAGGAATGCAAACACTCGTATTGCGTCTGTCCTGTGGCGCTTTGAATGCAGCCGGCCTTCGGAGAAATAGTTAACTACACACTGTATTGCGGTATGGTTATAAATTTTAATATAGGACAAGTAAATTTGCTCTCCACTTGAGTTGCAGGGATTTAACCCGGGCTGACAGACTATGCTTGTATGTGGTAGCTAAGCTAAGGATTTTTTTTTTCTTGGCACATGAATAGATTAAGATAAGACAAAGGGCAAGCTGGCATACATGAAGGAGTCTGAACAGTTCAAGAACTCAAAATGATTAAGGAAGAAAAGTAAAGCCTCGGGCAGAATTTATTTTTCCATATATTTCTTCTGGGAGGAGGAGGATGAAACCTGTTACCTGGTAGTCTGAGCTGGAAGATGTTATTTATGAAATTGTCGGTTCAGGAAATAAAACTGCCAGGTACATGCCAGAATTCAGTTGATGGACAAGTCATCCACGCGTCTCCCTGCTATGAGTCTCTTTAACGAAGCGCAAAAGAAGCTGGAATACAATTTGTGACAAAAGCTCCCTAGGAAAGGTGGAGGCTGATATGGTTTCGAACAGGAGAATTGCAGGGCTCTGAAGTCCCTGGGTGAACCCCAGCAGCACTAAACTTGTGATCTTTGCTGAAGCATGTTTTTAGCTGTTTTTAAAAGTTCTGTCAAGAAGCTTTTGTTTAGGTCCCTTAGCAAGTGGCCGGTTTTCTCAGGAGTGCTGAGCCCACAGCTGCTCAGCTGAAACCAATTTATCAAACAGTTTCACTGCTCCTCCCGCATTGATTTCAGTCCTGATCTGCCTTTACATGCAGCTGTTTCTTCCCTGTCCTCTCAGGATCTGCTTTTGTTGCTTACCTCAATTAACTTCCATGCGTTTGCTGTTTCAGGCAGCTGGGCAGACCGGTCCCCTCTTCACGATGCTGCCTTCCAAGGACGCCTCCTGTCTTTGAAAACCTTGATTGCCCAGGTAAAAGTCCACAGGTAAAGAAAAGGTTGGGAAGCAGCGTAGTTTCTCTTGACTTGCACCTGTGAGTTGGTGAGCTGGTAATAGGCTTCAGCAGGCCATAAGAAATACAGTTGTATAAATAATATCTCCACATGCACGCTTTTGGGGACAAGCCCAGAACAAAGACTGTAAGAGCTTGTAGCTTGCTGAATGATAAATAATGATCCTTGGGCTCTTTCTCAATGATAAACCATGCAAACTGGGCTTGAGAATAGGGACTATATATATATATACACACACACACCCCCCAATCAGCTATTTAAAAAAATCAGTAGTAGAAGTACCTCTTGCTTTATAAACGAGCAAGCGTAGTCTTCCTAAAGAGAGAGCTGTCAGCCTGGAACCCTCTGCTCCAAATGAAACCCAGAGTTCAGGCAAAAGAAAAAGAGGAGGAAAGAATATACTAGAAAGGACAAGAAGCAGGATACGAAAGTGGGCAGCTGCAAAGGGACAGGTTACGGTTCTTCATGCGTTGCCAACCATCTTCCTTACCACCTTTGCTTAAACTCAGTGCCCTCGTGTGGCACGAATGAGCAACTGTCCCCCCACCCCCCCCACTCCCCCCAGTCAAGACAACTGCAGGGAAACTAATTCCCTGAGCGTGAGCTCTGTGACTTGGCCATCAGACTTTTTATATTCAAGGTAAATAATTTTTACCAGTAAGGCCACAGCGCAACTGGAAAACGTCCTCAAGGAGCAGAGCTGCTGGTGTAAAAGCCTCCACTCCAGGCGTCTATCGAGGCATGGCAGCAGCGAAAAGAGGTTGCTGTTTACAGACAGTTTCCCTCCTCCCATTTCCTGGTCCCTCTTTCCTTCGACCGCTGATATCAAACGATTTTATGCAAAACGAAGTGATGGAGGCTAGAGAAAATAAGGAAGCGGGATCATTCATTCAGGGCTTTCCTGGTTTTCTGACCCTCTCTAGCTCTGTTTACCTTACACCATCTTATTAGTGAGGGGCACACAGTGTTGTGGTTGTTATACACTAAATGCCCCGGTTATACACTCCTCATAGTTACACACTGCAGAAGCACCCGGTGTTGCGGTTATACAGCATTTAATTAATCCACCTTTCCTCCTTCACTCAAAGACATTTCATTTTGGGAGTGAAGGATGAGTCCTTGCTGATGAAAACAGATCAAGGCAGCAATGACTGCAGAGAGTGACTTGGAGCTGATTCACCACAGCTTGATAAATGTAGGGATGAAGCTGTTCATGGAGCAGCATAATCATTGCTCATTGCCTCTAATATACTTAAACTAGTAGCCGAAAATTAAAAATGGAGCTATACTTTAGGGTATAAGTGGAACACTCAGAAGTGTCTGCCGTAGGACTGTAGCTTTCAAGAAAGCCAATGAGGCTTCTGGTCCCCAGAGGGTGCCTGGACATAAAGGCACAATGGAGCACTGGAGTTTTAAAAAAGCTCAGGAACTCACCAGTGCTTTCTCCACCACAGAAAGAAAAGTAAAAAGAGTTTAATTTTTCTGATACATTGGGAAGAGTGTATAGCCATCTGAAAACAAGGTTTAACATGAATACTGTTTGGCAAACAGCTATAGTAAAATCTATAACTTGACCTCCACTTCATAATGTAAGAGATTTGTGTTTTGCCCAAGGTATCAATAGTTACTCTTTCACTTGCAATGACTGAATTAATTTTTTAAATATATATTTTATATATATATATATATGAATAATGATTGAGAATAGCTCTCCTCTTCCGATTTGGACTATCTAGAAGACATTCCTCTTGAAGGAATATGCTGATCATTACGTACAAAACATCTACACAATTAGAAAATGGAATAATCTCAACATTTTTTCAAGGTTTTATCTATTCCCCTGGCACTGAGGTAGCATATGGGAAATTTTTAGCGACAGCTTTTACATTAATAATGTTTTCACGTAGTTGAAAAACAATTGTTTTTCTATCATAGAATTTCTGTCTTACAGTGATTGCTTTTAATGCTCACTGCGTGGCGACTCGTGGCTTTTACAGTGTTACGTTGCTCACAGATTACTTCTGCCCCATCTCATTTGCTACTGCCTACCAAAAAGTGCATTGCTGCCATCTTGCGAGCTGCCGAGTTTATAGCACATCAGGTGCAGACCAACCGTGTTACAAAATACAAGACATCAAGCGGAAAATGGAGCTGCTTCCAGGCCTGTTTTCACGCATGGTTGTGAAATCGTACTTACTAGGAGATTTAGCTGCATTCTGGAGACAACGCATATGAAAATTGCTTTCCCCTTTGTGAATACGTGGGGTTCTGCTTGCACAGGAAGAGATGTAGGAACTGTCATTTGGAGAAATAACTGTAATGAGGTGTTTGTAAACCACAATTCTTGCTTCCAAAGTAAAACGTTTACTGGGTGGTGAAATAAGAGGAACAGATTCATGGGTGGGATTTGTCTCATCTCTTTTATGGGTCTACCAGGTACTTACCACTTCTGGATGAAACACCCCCATATACTCAGTGGAAGTATTTTTAGGACACAATTCATCTGAAGTACTAGAAACAGCTGCTTTAGCATGAGACGAATCATATCCTAAGGGTGCCTGTTTTTCCTCACTGAAGGAGTTGATGGCTCCAGCTGAGCTGCTGATACCTGTGTCAGAGGCGTCCCCATTCAGGGGAGTGAATCCCACCAGCTGTAGCTCCTGGTGCTGGCGTTAATAGGGAAGTTAACATCACTCTTATAAGTCAAAGAAACACGATGTCTTTCCTGCAATTGACCATACATTGTCAAGAACTAGAAACAGAAGGCACAACTTGTCCTTGCTTCCTCTTTAATGCCATGATCAGCTGCCGTCTTTGGGGATGAACACCACAGCTCTGAACAGCATTAATCCAACCTGTGACCTCCGCTGGACATGCACCCAGCGGCACGGCTGTCCCCCACCATGGCCCTGGGGGAGACATGTTGTTCGGGCAGGGCTTTTCCCTCATGCTCATCACCCTGCGTTTCAGGGTTTCAACGTGAACCTGGTGACGATGGACCGTGTGTCGGCTCTCCACGAGGCCTGCCTGGGCGGCCACGTCGCCTGCGCGAAGGTGCTGCTGGAGAACGGTGCTCAGGTGAGTCCTGGGGACGCCGGTGGGGACGTGGACGCCTCGATTATGGGTGGTCCCTGCATCAGCAGGGATGTTGGATGGGCTGCTCTTGTGGCCTGGCCAGGCTGTGGATGGACAGGAGCATCTCAGGCAGAAATAGGGAGAAATAAAATGGTGCTTTGCTTCCGTGGGTGATGGATTTGCCTTCCCCCAGGGGCTGGTTGGGTCACCCCATTATTCTGTTTTGTTTTCCCTCTGGATGTGAAATGTAGTCATGATTGATGGAAAAGGAATGAGAGACGCTGGGTGAATGTGACCTTGAAGAAAATGGTTTATCCCTTTCCCCCACCACCACAACGATCACTAGAATTGCCCCTGGTTTTCCATGGCATGGTTTGGGAGTCTCAAGTAAGTAAAAATAGATGTGTTTGAAGCAAGGAAACATTTTATATCCCAATAAAATAACATTTTCCCCAGTCGGACCTAAGGTAGAATACATGTTAAAAATGGAAATACAGGAATGGATTAAATATATAAGAATATATTTCATTCAGCTGGGTTTTCAAGCACAATTTATATGGCAAGAAACTGAGCAACATCAAAACAGGAATTCAGGCTGTTCTCTGCAGAAGAAAACGCTTTTGTTACCTTCCTAAACTGTATGCCAAACTTAAATCCCTTAGAAAGATGAAAAGCAAACCCCTTTCTGCTCAGTTTTACTTGATTTTGCTATATTAATGGCATTGCCTTTTATAACTCAGAGAATCATCTCTGAACTACCTGTTGCTTTCCTAAGAAATCAACCTATAGGTATACTATATAGCTCTGATGTTTTTTGTTTTTTTCTTTCCCCCCACTTTCTGTTAATGAATAAACACAATAGGCTGTTGTCTACCTTCTGGGAGAAAGAGTGTCACTCTGCTGCCCTCTTTTATTACTGTGCTCTTCTTTATTTCCTTTTTTTTTGCCAAACCATTTACTCCATAACAGCTGTTTTACGATTCTTTCCTCTTTTACTAGTTATACCAATGCTCAGTGGAGAAGGAAACCAACTAAGTCATTTTTCTTCTTCGCTTATCTCCTTGCTTACCCTTGGTTATCGGCTTGCCTTAATCACTGGCCCTGTTGTGAAATGATGCTGATAGACCCGCAGTGCCTCCAGCAGCTCCAGCCACATCTGCCCGATGAGACTTGGGGCGGGGGGGGCGGAGGGCAAGCGCCGGGCTGCAGGGCTGCAGCATGTAATCTGTCTGAAATACAGATACCTCCAAAGTATGTCTATTTCTTTCCTTTTGCTGTTTTGGAAGCTGTGCAGGATGAAGGATAATTTAGTTCAGCAATTAAGCAGGTGGGGAGGCAGACTGAGGAAGAGGCTGGGATCTGTAGTGATGCTACTGTTGAAACAGAGACTTAGTTGGAGCCTTGCAATTTCAGGAAGAGCAAGCTGCATTTTGGGTTCCAAAATCTGAGCAGAAAGATGTCCCCCATGCTGTGGTACCTGGTATGTCCCCGTACCATGCTGGCTTGCCCACCTTCTGGCCCTGTCATGATTATTTTCCAGCCAGGTCTGTTCCCCTCACTGGTTTTCCACGAGGGTGAGCAAGTAGAGGGGGCAAGAGTAGAGCAAGCAGCAGGGGCTGCCTCCTCCAGTGTACCTGCCTAATCTGCGAGTGCGGCTTCACGTGGGGGAGTGTGGCCTTGCACTGGCTGCCGCACGGTTGGAGCCCACTGAAGGCTGCAAGGACTGAAACGCTGGAAATGACAAGGACTGGCTTGTAATGGTGGGAAAAGCACCTTGTGAGAAAAGGAGTCAACTCATACGGCATTGTAAACAAGTCAAATCATAGAATCAAGGAATGGTTAGAGTTGGAAGGGACCTTAAAGATCACCTAGTTCCAACCCCCCTGCCGTGGGCAGGGACACCTCCCACTAGACCAGGCTGCTCAAAGCCCCATCCAGCCTGGCCTGGAACACTGAACAAGGACAAATGATATCTCCAAAGGTATCAACTGCAGATGATCTGCTGCTGAATTACCCAGAATAAATCAATAGGTTCTTAAACATCACTGCCTTTCTCCACTTTAAAAGCAAAATATCTTGCATCTTAAATTGTGTGAGCTAAGGTGTTTCTACCCTGGTGCTCTGACCCCTTAGTGATGCAGCTCCTGTGCTTGAACTGGTAGCTAAGTCCTCCAACTTCCTCAGTGTCCTGAGACTTCTCCAGCCCTTCCTCTCCCATCTCTTTCTTCTTCTCACTGATTTGGAAATCACACAAGTTACCATGTGCTTGCATAATCCATTACTCTTCTCCAGTGTGCCACAGAATTAAAGGCACGCCCATCTGCTGCATAAATTGCCTCTGAGTGTTTGTTATGTAGTTAAAAGTAGCAGCTCCAGCGCTGTGCACAACACAAGCCAGGGACTGTGCTGTCCCCGTGGAGAATGACAGATGGGGGTTCTTGCCAGGTCTTTACATTGGAGGTGGAGGAAGGAAACTCTTTCTGTCTTACACACACACTCACATACACACACATGCATATGAACGCAAACTCTTCCAAGCTCCTTTTCTGTTCGGGATTAAGACTGTGTTTCCATGAAAATTTCTTTTGCTGGAAATGTGTTTTCAGGTGAAAGTATTAAACATGAAGTAAATGTTTTTTTAAAAGCAAAGACATTTTCATCTGTGTGTATTGTGGCATTGGGTTGGTGCAAACTAGGCGGTCATGAAGATATTCAAGCTCTCCCCATAAAATAAATAAATAAATAAAATCTGCATTTTCTGAGCAACTCTAGGAGGAGCATTCATAGCAAGTAGTGTCATTGCCTTATGGCACTAGCTATCTGGGAAAGAGGGCACACCTCAAAGGAGAATGTTATCTATGCTGTGCCACAACATATAACTCTGAAAATAGTTAACAAAATCAATTCTGAAATTAAACAAGACAAGCGACTTTTTCTGGTGCGTTTCTGGTGTGCACATGCCTCATGTGCACACAAGGCATGTGAACTGCAAGGGCGTTTCTCTTAAATCTGATTATGCTGAGCATGTCTTGCTGTTCCAGGTCAATGCAGTCACCATCGATGGGATCACTCCTCTATTTAATGCCTGCTGCAGTGGCAGCGTGGCCTGTGTCAACATGCTGCTCGAATTTGGAGCCAAACCACAGCTCAGGAACCACCTTGCTTCGCCCATTCATGAAGCGGTCAAGAGAGGTAACGTTCAGGCTGTGAGTGAAGCTAACAATAACTGAGAAATACATCTTCTATTGAAGTTAAAATAGTTAAAAAAACCCCCGAACTTGTCTGTACTGGTACAGATAAATAGCTTATTCCCAGCTCTTCTGCCTCTTTGGTTGTACCTGGGTATATTCTGCTCTGCAGCACTTCGGTGACAGCTTTTCTTCTCTGCACAGGTCACAGGGAGTGCATGGAGATCCTTCTAGCCCATGAGGTTGACATTGACCAAGAAGACCTGCAGCACGGGACCCCACTCTATGTGGCTTGCACGTACCAGAGGACAGAATGTGTCAAAAAGCTTTTGGAGCTAGGTACAGCTGGAAAAGGGGGCCGGGGGAGAGCTGTGGTGGTTTGAGCCAGCTGGTCTCTTTGGGCTATCTCTCCACTCCAAAAATCATGGGTTATTTCCACAAGAGGTGTTTGGGCAGACCGAGTCTGTGACATTCGTTTCAGGCTATTAAAAATTTCACCTGCATTCATGAAGAACTTATGATTTCCTCAGTAAAAAAAAAGACTTAATGATAGAGACCTCCCTGAGACAGTCTGAGTGTGAAAATAAAATATTTTTAGTTTTCTAGAATGATGACAGGAAGCGCAGACAATGCTGGCTAATATTGATGACCGAAATCAACTCTTGATTATGATAAACTGCCATACTAAGCATTAACTTCAGCTGCTTCTGAGTGGATGATGAAGACAGCAGTAAAGCTGCTTGTAAGAATAATCACCGCAGGGCTAGCATAAATTTTTGGTGTCAGTGTACATTAGCTGACTTACACCTGCTCGAAGCGTGGCCCTGCTGTGCCTGGTGAGCCCAGGGCAAGCCTTTGGCTTGCTGTGCTCCCAGAGTTATTACAATGAGATACCTGAAGGGTTTATTTTTTCACGCCAGTAATTGAATTAACATAATCTAGGTCAGATTTTATGTTATTAACACATTTACAGAGCATATAGTAGGCTTTGAACATTTATTGGGTTGGAGGTCAAGCAGCTCAGTTCTGCCCATCGCAGACGGGGTTCGGTGGCTCAGAGGACATTGTCGCCGGAGGTATTTGACCTGCTGAGTTTCACGCCGCTGCTATTGAGAGGAATGAGGGAGGCCTGTGTGCCATCCATCCCCTTCATTTATTGAGGCTAGTGGTGGAAACCAGCCTGTGTGGTGTGGGTTCGGCCCGTTCCTGCTGCCCCCGCAGATCTAACCGTGCACTCTTGTTCACTCAAGGAGCCAACGTTAACATGGGGAAGCTATTAGACACCCCGCTCCACGCAGCAGCAAGGAAATCCAGCGTGGAGGTAGTCGTCTTGCTGACAGACTATGGTGCTAACACAAAATGCAGGAATGCTGAACTCAAATGTCCCCTGGATCTTGCTGTACCCAACAGCAAAGTGGAGCAGGCGCTTCTGCTTCGGGAAGGTAATGGATTCCTTTCTTCTTCTCTTTTTTTAAGTATTTGTTTCCCTTAGCTAAGTACATTTTCTTAACTGCTTTTATAAGTAAAGCTCGATATAAGTTTTCTTGGCTTCTCTACTGATTTCAAGCCTGCAGCACATGACACAGAAATGAGTGAGAGATCTCTGGTTTGTTGCTAGATATGCCACCAGGTGATAGGGTTTTAGTGGGTAAATCGTTCAGTTGTTGTGCTTTCTTTTCCTGTCTAGTTAAGGAAAAATATACATATTTACCTATCACGACTCTAAGGATTAGAAACTGGTGTGTGAGTTTATTCATAAATAATAAATAATAGTTTGTGTTCAACCTAGCACCATGGCTCAATGTCCCGCTTCCTGCAGAAAAAGCAACACCAGTGTCTGTGCCCTTGGTCCCCAGGAGAAAGCAGAGCTATTTGCGGGGTGGCTATTCAGCTCCATGGCACGCAGCTCTTCCATGTGGTTCATGGGGCTGCCATCCCAGCACAGACCAGCAGTGTCCTTTGCAGTTTACTTTCAGCCTTCCTACAATTAATTATCTTTCCAGTCGACTGGAAGAAACTACCGAGCAGAAATGAATCTAGATCCTCTTGTGCCGTTTTCACCTGCAGTACATACAGCCAAAACTTGACGCATCCAACAACAATATCATTGGGATATGGACAGGCTGAATTAAGTCCCCCCTTTCCTCTACCCTCTGTGTTCCCAGCTCACTGGCACCCTGTTAGTTGGTCTATACTCCCCAGGGCCTTGATGAGACAGAGGGTGAATGGTGGTCCTCCATGCAGGCAGCCTGCCCCCTTCCCAAGCCTGCTCGCTCCTTACCAAGGAGCAAAGCCTGATGCACACAGAGAGCCCGCTCCCAGATGCAAAATTGCTCTTGGATGGTAAATTAATATTGTCAATGCTGCACACAGGCTTTGTGCTGGCCCTCTGCACAGAGGTGAGTTTTATGGAGGAAATGAAACATTGGCTTAATATCCGTCTGTCCTGCTCCCTTTCTCCATGGCTTTTCATGCAGAGCTTTAATTTGTCATGTCTAAAACCTTCTGGGAGGACGTTTGCTTGAATGCTTCTCACCTCTTGTGACTTCTGTCCCCGTATCTGAGATGTTCAGGACTCAGCAGCAGCAGGCTGTGTGAGCAAAGGCACTGCTCGCAGTTGTCCTGCTCCAGTTGCCCTGTATGAATAAGAGTTTGCATACATAAAGAAATATCCCAATATTAATAATTTTTTCTTCCTGAACTTTTAAATTGCTACTTTTGGCTTGTCACCCTCTCCTCCCTTACAGTCAGAGGGACTATAGGGGCACTTCAGCTCCTGCTGGCTCTTTGCTTTTCAAAAATGAAGTTTCCTCAGTTTCTTCACCTTTCGATTTAGTCCCACTTTCAGATATTTTGCTGTATCTAAAATCTACAATTGCCCTTTTCACCTACTTCTTCTGTGTTTTCTGAGGTCCTTCTGTTTGAAATAAGCACCCCAGGGAACTATCCTAATGAGTTTTCTTTATACACCCTGACTTTTCTGCTGTGGTTACTTAGATGTCTCCCTTTAATTGCTCCTTTTCCTAGCTCTTAAGTCATGTGAGATATAAAATATTTCCGTTTTCCAAATTGTTTTGGGAGATGGTAGCTTCTTTCTTCAACTTCCAGTGACAGTAGTACAGATGCTCTTTTCTATACATCCCATGTTTTTCTATTAATTTCGTCTCAGAGGGGACATTATCAGCCTGTTTAGGCTCCTAAATTTTCATCTGGTAAAAGCACAGATTATGAAGCTTACCTGGAAGACGTAAGGATGGGCTTTTAAGCACACATCTTTACCCATCGCTTGCCAAACATTGCTACTGATTGCTACAGTTTGGCCAGGAACTGCCAAAAAAACTGAGCACCTCTGAGCACGTGTGAAAGTTCAACCTGGAGCAGCTCCAGCAAGAGGAGAGCAAAGGGGAGGCAGGGACAGGTTCATTAGCAAGCTGCTTTTACATGTGCAAGGATGCGGCTGCAGAAGCTATGGACCCTCATTTCCAGTGGTTTTGTGCCTGGTGTGCCCTTCACCTGCCCTGCGGTGAGGTGGGCTGGGGGCATCTGGCTGGTCACCCTGTGGGGAAGCCATTGGGGCAGCATCACCCTGTGCATTCCACTGCAAGCCACTGCCCAAGCCGGCCTCACTATTTTCCCAGTGAGTCCTCCGACAGCTTTCCTATCAGTGGACTCTGTGATATTTAACGAGAATTTTTCACATGCAGCAACCTTTCCCCCAAGGCAAGAGAAGGGCAAGAAGGCCTCTCATCTTTTTATTATTTTTATTTTTTTTTTATTTTATTTTTTAACCTCAGTGCCTTTTCATGCAAAACTTTTGGAGACTTTCTGTCTTTGAGATGTTATCCTTTCAGTCAGACTTAATTAAAATTGGATGACACACATTAAGAAATTCTTTTGAGGAGCACTGATAGACTGACTGACATACGTAAATATCCAGAGACAGTGTGGTCATATAAAAAGCCTAAGTTACAGTAACTACTTGTGCAAGTACCTGCTGAGACACCAGCGGAACAACTGACTGTATTTGCCATATCCACCCAATTATGGCTGGTCTACATTAATCATCTCTGCAGCTGCCCGTAATCCCTCTTGTCTTTATCCTCACAACACCTCTGGGAGTTGTCTTATATCCTGAGCAAGGACTATATGTCCCGACGCTCTGTCTCCAGTGAAGACACCTTTATAGTATTTTAAGTATATGCTCAAGAAAAGATGTAGAAAAGCCTGGCTGTGCATGCAAAAAAAGGTTTTTAGTGCTCATAGTTTTCAAATCACCGAACCAACTTTGACAAAGTAAACGAAATACGAACAATAATGTATGTAGCTCTCCCTGACTGTAGCAAGTCATTGTGTAGTGCTTGATCTGATTTGCAAATCTTGCTGGTGTTTGCTGCTCTCTGACTTATACCAGTGGTGGGGTTGGGGGGTGCTGTTCTTGCCTTTTTTTCCCCCCAGGTCCTGCTAGCCTTGCCCAGCTGTGCCGGTTGTGCATCAGAAAGCATCTGGGTCGGTCGTGCCTATATGCAGTCCACAAGCTGCACCTGCCTGAGCCACTTGAGAACTTTCTTCTTTATCGATAAGTCTGTGACTATCTTTACACTGGAAAAGAAAGAGGAACAAATGGTTTTTTTTACTCCGAAATTATTATATCACGGAAAAAAAATCAAAGACATCATTTACTGTCTACTGTGGATAACAAACATTAGCTGCTACGTGACAGTGCAAATTCAAAACACCTTTTCATTGTGAATGATATTATGGATACAGTTCCTTCAGTCTATTTCCAAATCCACTTACACCAGCTTAAGAAGCTGTAGCACGTGAACAGCACACTTGACTTGTGTTTGCAGGTGCACATGCAACGTCCACCTCCACACAGATACACAGAGATTTCCCTGCATTTATTTGTATGTTGTGTATGTTGTATTTATTGGTGTAGTATCTGTGCAGCTTCTTCCTCTTGTCTGTCCAGTCTCACTGTCAAAGTCAGGGCAGTGGCTCTTACTCTTCCACTAGCGTGAGAATGAAAGCCTTCAGTGCCCAGCATCAGTCCTGTATGACATATTGCACATCTTTTGTCAGCTTTGACTTTGCACCCTGCCATCTCTTTCCTATAGTCTAGTGGAGTCATAGCAACTTCCATCAGGCTCTGGCTGTCGAGCCACTCTATGTCCCCTGAGCCTCACTGCCCCCAACGCTAGCAAATCTTGTCCTCTGACGTGCAAGTAATGTTACCAAAGTAGCAGGAGTTTGGAGTAAGCCTACAAAAATGTGTGAAGGTCTTAAAAAAACCTTAATCTCTTCTAAAAAAAAATCCCTCCTAAGCTATATCACCTGAGATCTGGCTGTGTTCATTACATGAATAATTTTTCTTAGCTTAATTCCAGGACAGAACTGCGAATGTTTTGATGGGCGCAGTAGGTCAGCTTTCAATGTCTGTCCTTTGCAAGGTTTAAAGAAAAGCAAAGGAATGAGTTGCTGCTTTTTTGGGCTTTGCATGCTTTGATATTTCTCGAGGTAAGTCCTCTCACTGTAGAGCTGGAGAGAAGCAGAGCCCCTAAGGATGGCTGTGCATCACCCAAATGTTCTCCTGGTCGGATATTGCTCACCGGGAGAAGTTTGCAGGCTGGTCGGCTCCCTCGTCCCCTACTCTAGAGGCTTGCATTACCTCCCTGAGAGAAGGGATTTTTAGAGTGGTGTGACTTTGCCCATTGTGGTATTAATTTAAATATCGTCAGGGTTATTCGCTTGGACACAGAAGACCTAAAAATATGCACCTCTTCTTGCTGAGAAATGTGGGATCCAGTGGCTAGTGCCATGCCTGCATGGCTCTGTAAAGGCTTGTTTGTTTTTCCTGTGGAGTTTGTTCTGAGGCAAGAAATGTTTCTTCAGACCTGAGTTTTGGTAAACTTCTGCCGTGAGACAGGCAATGGTGTTTCACTAGTTGTAAGAGAAATGGGAAGCAGAGTTAAAGGGGGGAGTCTGTCTCCATTTATCTCGACTTCACAGGTCCAAGAGGCTGATGACGCAATTTCAGGCTACGAGGTGTAGTGGTTTCGTCATGAGCTATGCATGCTGGTACCAATTTTCACAGCTCATACATCTTAAGTCAGGGGTGGCTGACCTGCTGGAGCCTGAATATGGGACTGGCCTCCAGCAGCCTCTGAGCTCCTGTTCCTGCTCCAGCAGCAGCAGCCTCTCTGGTTCAATGCTAATCCCTTAATTTCAGCATGACAGCTTCCATCTCGGAGACAAAGGTCTAACATTTCCCGCACTTTCTTAAGATTAATTCACTACAAGTAAGATAAATTGTGCTCCCAGCAGTTCATGAGACTGGACCTGCAATGTTACAGCCAAAAATTAATGTAGCTTTCAGCCTGTGTTTGCACATATTGCATGCTATCTGACGGCAAGAGCTATTGCCCATAAAGTCGTTAGTGACATGAATGACCTTGTATAGTAGAGTACATCATGAATCTCAGAGATTTGAACTCTATATTCCCAAGAGCCTCTGAAAATCAAATACTCGCAAGAAAGAAATGTCTATATCAATCTGATGTCAGCAGAGCTCTCTCAGTCTTATCTTTTCTGCCAGCTCACCTGCTCTGTTTGTAAGGTGGCAGTCAGAACACCATCCACTATCTAAACAGAGAGACAGAGCCTCAGCTGTGGGGGTTGTCAGAACTTGCGTTGCAATCAAGGAGGTAAGGCAATTTATGGGATCTATTTCAGAATGTGTAACACTGAATTGATTTCCTACTGCGGTCATCGATGAAAGCATGCATAGGACTTTAAATTGAAAAAATGTATCTCCATTAAGGAAATGCAGAGGCTATTCAGCCTCTCAGAGAGGTTTGTGTTAAGAAGCAGCAGAAGGTGCCCTATATTTATTGCTGGTATTAGCTTCCCATCAAAAAATCACCTCACCTTTGCTTCTTCCTGGAGGCATCATTCTTCCTGAAATTCTGTATATCAGAGAGTCTGTAGGGAGCAGAGCCTTAATAAATCAGAAGAGAAGCTCAGAAGTCCTGATGGTAAGAAATTTCATTAGAAATTTTCTTGCTCTTATCTCAAAAGATTAAGCTACCCATTTAATTTTCATTGACTGTGCTTTGTGTTCTAACAATGCATGGAAATATTACTGAGGAAATAACTGGAGGAGGTTGGTTTGTTTGTTTGTTTGGTTTTTTTTCAAATATGCTGTCTCATGTGACAATAGGGAAAGACTGGGACAATTTTCTAGGACACTACTGAATCTTGTCGGTGATTTTTCAGGATAAGTTTGAAAATCATCTGTCAGATGTGAATACAACAGCTTTTCCCTAGGCAGGAGAAGGCCTGACTAAGCTCTTAAGGTCTCTTTCCTTCAAATAGGTGGCATCTTCTCTGTCATTCTATGATCATGGACAGAAACCAGTTATTTGGGTAAAAAATGTTTTTCCTGGGAACAAAGACATTTTTCTGTGCTGCAATGTCCATTGCTATACCACATTTGTATGAGTTTATTCCCAGCAACTGCCAGTACTGTCTGCTTCAGTGAGAAGTGCTGCAAGTCTCAACAGGAATAATTACACAATATCCTGGCTATTGGAAAAGTTTTTCTGAACCACAAACACTGATTCTGAGTACAGACACTGACTTGCAGCATAAAGTGTGAGCTTGGGCTCTGACCACCCGCTAGCCATAAAGTCCTTCGTCCTGGGTATATTTTGCAGGAGTGGCTTATATGGGTTACTGATGTACTGTATAAAACTAAAAGACTTCCTTTTATCATTCTCAATCTGTTGATTCACTTTTCATTTTTCTTATCCATCTATTATGAGAGATCCAGTGTGGACTTAGAAATGCCAGTGATGAGGACTTCACAAATCTCAGCCTAATGAAACGTTGACTTCAAGCCATCATTCATTACTCAGTATATCTCTATCATTGCTCATGCTCCAAAGTGAAACAAAATTAAATGGGCTTTGTGTCATCTCTGTCTTTATCTTTACTCTAAAATAAGCAGTCTTCATATCTACATTCCTTTTACCAGTAGATGCATTCCCATGTCTCAAATCATCTTTGCAATCCTTTTTTTTTGCCCCCACTGCATCTTTTCTCACACCGCTAAGGTCCTGTTCATAGGCATGTCTTTCCTGATCATCTTTGTGCTGCATTCACATATTTCTCCTCTGTCACTAAGAAAATAGCTTTTAGTAACCTCTTGGAGGAGCCTATCTCTTCAATAGGAGGTCTTTTAGCCAAGGTCAACCTGTCTCCTTGTTGTCTGTGTTATTTCTCTTGCTCACCAGGCTGCTGTGTTGGGGTGTCCCCACCTCCGAACTTGCACATCTCAGTCCCACCAAGCCCCAGGGGAGGGCACTGCTGTTCAGAGAGCTGTCACCCAGTGGCCCGTGTCCTGCTCACAGGCTTCTCAGCTGGCTTCATCCTTGTGGAAGCAGGACTGTACGGGCCACTGTGTTCACACGGAGCTGGAGCAAGTCATTTTGACATGCCGGGTGCTGTCTGGGCTATCTCCAGGCATGGCAACTCTACTTGCTGGATGGCTGGAGGTAGTAACTTTTTTCTGTGTCTGATCACAGCAGGAGACATGCCGCTGTTCACAGTTTGCACTAATTTGTAAAGAGAAACGTGGTGATGCTCTTCTTGCTCCCGCCTTGTTGCTATCTCAGCACCCTGGCCCCAAACCTAGCTCCACAGGTTTCCTCATAGCTTGAGATCACTTTTTCCCAGACTCTTATCTGCAAGCAGTCTGGCTAATGGACCACCTCCTCAGGGACAGACAGTAGTGAAAATAAATAGACCAACATGTTTTGAAAGGGTTTAAAAAATATTTCTCATGGTAGGTAGGAAAAGAAAAGTTACGTTCTTATTTCTCCTCTAAAAGATCTCTGTTTTGACCTCCTGAGCAACCTTTTGAGTTCAAGGTGACCTCTGTCTCCTACGGCGCAACTCTGCTGTTGGCATTTAACAACCCTCCATGCTCTCTAGGACCCAGCTTTTCATAGCAGATGTCCTAGTCCCTCATTTTCTGTCTGTCTGGCTGAATCTCCCATTCACAGAGTGAAATTAAAAAAGGGGTAAAATGCTAAGCTGCTGAAACTTGTGGTCATGCTGTAGAGGCTGAAATTCCCCACATCTGCCTTGAGGTGCTGACATCCCACCTTCTCGGGCAGATGCAGGCTCTGAGGGACTCTGCCCACCCACCCACCTGTGCGCTCCCTCTTCTTGTGACAGGACATGCCCATGCCACTTTGGACATCGGGACCAGGGGCTCATCTCCTCCTGACTTTGTCTTCCCCCAGGGAACTTGAGCCTGGTCAACATCCACCTCATGGCATTTAGACTTGTTCTTGCCTCCCATGCTAGAAATCAGTGTTGTGCTGCCCCTGTGCAAACCCATGTGAGGGGGGTCAGCGTCCCCTCTGTGCCACTCTCTCCTCCACTTGCTGTCTACTCAGGACAGGGCAGGAGGTACAAGGGCTGCCTCACACATTTCTATCCCAAACCTGACCTCCGTCTTCTGCAGCACAACTCTGCTATTGGCATTTAACAGCCTTCCAGTCATTGGACTGAAAACTCTGGTGGTGTGTCCCAGCAGGGTGTCAGGGCAAGTCTGATACTAATAAAAATGGAACACATTCACTGACTCTTAGTTGAAAAATCTGGCTGACCTATATGCTGGACGGACAGTTCATGATGCCTTTGTGTATTTTTTTTTCCAGAAATTAACTTTTTTTCACACACCAATTGCTCCTCACTGTGTTTTTTGTAATGTTCCGCGAAAGATGTATAATATGTTAACGTCAAATACAGATTATTCCACAAAGACCTTCTGTCTAAATTGATTCCTATTTCTTGAAAATTCCTTTGTCCTTAAATTTTATACCATTTGTAGGAAGTCATGATGAATATTGCAAGCAAACAGAAAACTTTTTGAGGTTTGGAAGTGAAAAATCTTCAATAAAAGGTACTGGGAATTGTGGAAGAAAGCTCAATTTGCATATGCAGTTAAGAATAACATCTGGAAGGGTGGAGAGAGATGAATCAGCAAAGCATGCTGTTCTATCATTTTGTTTAACAAGTCAGACAAAGCAACACATTAGTCATCAAATCATTAATCATGAAAACTAATATATATCCTTACTATCAATGGATAAAGTTTCACATGGATGAAAGATTTTGAGCTTATTTTTCAGTGAATTAAACATATATCCAGAATTTTCATTCACAACAATCAGAACAAAACTATTGTAAATGGCAAAAGCCAGCACATAGTCAATATAGCAATTTTTGTCGTTATGCTCCTAGTCTGTAGTATTATCTTTTAAAAATTTGGGTTACCAGAATCACAAACACTTGTCTCACTTTCATTCAAGTGCAAACATGAGGTCTGAGAAATACAATTGTGTTCCAGCTATGTAAAAACATTAAGTGATTTTGGTATTTATGGTAACGAGGTATTTAATGCTTTCAGCTAGAAGATGTACCAAACTCTGTGGCGACTAGGAACGGGAGGAAAAATGAAACTCCCAAACCAGTCTTTGTGGGGAAGGGAGAGTTTGGGTTTAAACCTGTCTTTTCTTGAAACAGCATAATGGACTAATATACAGGGCTTTCTAGTTTTGGCCTTTCCCTCAAACTAGAGATTCAGTGGAAGAAATCTGAAGACGGTGAGAGAAGAAATATCCTGCCCTTTAATATGTTTTCAGGCCTGGAGGCTGAGGCTATTTCATCTGATCTCCACCGTAATGCAAGCCACAGGACCTCACCCAGTAATTGTGCTAACCAAGACTGTGCCTAGGGCTATGATGTGTTTTACAAAATGTGGAGGTCAAGCAGGCTCCCCCGCCCTGGGGAGGCTGTGGAATGAGGGTTGTCTTGTCCTTTGCAAACATCTGTTCTTGCCCAGAGCCAGGAGCTGCTGCTGCTGCCAGCAAGAAGATGCGCTGTGCCAGAGGGTGGTGCCTGGCCAGTGGTGCATGGCCAAAGCCTGCTGAGTTAGTGCCTGCCATTCTGGTAGCCTAAACTTATAGAAAATAAGATAAAAAATAAGGTCACTAAGGACAAAAATTGCTATATTGACTAAGTTCCCTTTTTTTTTGGCAGGCGGTAGGTGAATTTTGCAACATCCTGCAATATTTTTAGCTGTATGTTACCAGAGACTCGCTAGTAGTATGTTTTTCTGGTGGATGGCTCATTTTCTGCCAGGTCTACCTGCTGGCTATAGAGGTTAACATGCCGTAACAGTGTAGAAATTAGACAAGATGGGAAGGGAGGGAGATATAGAGATTTCCAGAGAAAACTTGTTCTAACATTTATTTTCTATTCTAGGAGTGCTTACGAGTAAAATGTGATTTTTTTTTCCTCTTAGGAAGAAAAGAAAGACTCCCCAGACCTTATGACTTACTTATTTTGTGATGCCTGTGTAGTGCTCCAACAACTTCACAAGCATTGATCCCAACTTCTTTTTTTTTCTGTGGTGGTGAGGAGCATGCATTATACTTTGTATTTGGAGAAGGGAGATGTATGAACTTACTGAATCCTGAAGGAAGTTCGTTTAGAGCTAGGAGGTTAACAACCTTTGTTCCCTGCACTTTTCTCACACTAGATGCTGACTAAATACCTATTTAACTCTAGTCACAATGAACAAATGATTATATGTAGTGAAAATGGCCCTGTGTTTCTTTGAAGGCTGATGTAGCATTACCCCATGAGGGTGATGGGGTTTATTAACAGTGGAAACATGGTATATTTTTTCACATTTTATGTATTAACAAAAGAAAAAAAGGATACTGACTAGTTATGACAACTAGTCAGTAGAGAAGTATCAAATGAAGAATATTAACAGTAGTGCAACACTGGCTGAGGACAGGGGAGATGATGGGGGCACAGAACATGCAGTGATTAAAAAGTTCATAATTTTACTATGTTTTCAAATATTAAATCGGGGTATAGCTATCCCCAAATATGTTTCAAAGAATATGCCCACTTTTCAGATGGACCTTCGTGAATTCCCAACTGCTTAAAGATCATCCTCAAACTCTGAGCCAACACTGTTCTCTTATCATGATGTCTCCATCGTAATGTACGCTGAAATATTTTTAAGGACACTGGCCCAGAGGCACATCCTAGAATCACAGAATAATAGAATACCAGGTTGGAAGGGACCTCAAGGATCCAACCTTTCCTTTGCTTATTATCTGTATCTCATTATCCTGCAGAGAGATGCTTGCTTTTAACACTTTCAGAAGGTGAGTTTCTGCTGCCTTTTGCCCGAGATGTGTATAAAGATACTTTGGCTTTGTCCCAGGAACTTTGTGCCTTCCATCACTGAGTACCTGTCTAAGACCACTCATCCTCAAACATCCCAGAATGGCTCTTAATGAATGAGTGATGTAATTTTGGTTTGCGACTTTTGCTTTCAGTGCGACTACAGGTTAAGAGCAAGGCATATATATGAAACATGGCATCTTGAATAACTAGAGTGACTAAGGAACAGATTTTTTGGGTCGGGGTTTTCCAAGACTTCATTGAAAAGTTTCCTCTAAAACGATGCCAAGAAGTAACGCCAGCTTGTTTCCACAAGCAGGTTCCCACAAGCTGTTGGTGTAGATAGGGCAAGAAATTTCACTCTGAGCCTTACACTGCTTTTTTGCAGAACTGCTTTCCAGTTCTGCCTCTGAAGCTCTCCCCTCCCACCCACTGCAGGCAGCCGTGGTGGCAAGGTACCACAGCTGCTCTGCTGGGTGTCTGGGGGGACAGCAGCTTGTTTGACATTTATTAAAGTCTTTGAGCTGGAATGACTCATTCTGTGCAGAAAATTTCCCTGCCTGCTACTCAGCCATTGTAAATGGATGAGAAATACCTAGGGGTTTCACGCTTGCAGCAGCTTGGGAAGAAATATGTTTTTGCCACTGACCATGAAATCGCTTGTTAGGAATTTTTTTTTTTTCATGTGTCTTCATGTGTCTTCGGTGTAGCAACTAAAAGGGTTTATCCTAGTGACATTTTAACAGACAATTCGCTTTATCAATATAAATCTTTAGCAAACTTAGTTGTCAGAAGAAACAGAAGAAACTCACAGCTGAGTGAGGAGATTGCTCCAGATCTTCAGATACCTGCCCCAACAGTGTCAAGAGAGGTGATGAAAAAATAATATCTGGGTGCAACCTGCTCACTTTTTCAAGATGGAGAATGATTTAGAGAACACTTGTTTCGGGGTCTGCAGCTGCAGGCAACTTCCAGGTGTGCCCTGAAGAAGGTGGGTGTGTGGAGAACTGGCCCCTCCAAGCAGTCTGAGTGGGTACTAAGGCTGGGAGGACGCGGGAGCATGTGGGTCTGGCCCTTACTGTCTCCCTGCACCACTACAAGGGCAAGGGCTGGGTGCAGCCCATTTCACCCCCGCACCCAGCCAAAGAGCAGTCAGGGTCCCGAGGAGGCTCTGTTGCTCCTCATGTGGGACATAGGGGACAACCCCAGGACCTGGTGTGCATTTTTGAGACAGAAAATATGGATAGCTCCTGATCTGAGCGGCTAATCTGTCTGATAACAGGTGTGTGGATTTCTTAGAACTGAGGATAACTTTTGCAACAGTTCACATCCTATGGGCTTGACTTAGGTGATTCCACAAGCCCTCTTCTCCACAGCAGCATAAGCCGTCTTCTAGGAGCGGGGAAGGTAGACAAGTATGTTGTTCAGGAGATTCTGGTAATTTCCCCCACCTTACAAATTTGCTAATAATCTTTGCAAAAGAAAATGAGAGCACCTAATATGCCAGTGGGATTTTGGAGGGAACAGAACCAGATGAAGGTCCAGGTACATTTTTTCTCCCGGCCTTATTGCCCAAGCAGTTGAGCTGGCAGTGTGGCTTTCTGCAGGCCATGTTTGGAAGCCAACAGAAGCCTCAGTTCAGGACAAGTGTTTAAGGGATCACAGGCTAATTTTTGTGCAAGCCTACAAATTGCATTTTGTAGTAGTGACAAGGTGTTGGTAACATTCCCCATGGGGATGTCCTGTGAGGCCATGGTTGTGAGAACAGCTGGAGCATGCTGGCTCTTCCCATCACAGGCAGAAGTGTGAAAAGGTACATCACGTGAGGGAAATTTCTAGAGGTAAGCTCCAACAAAATCTGGAACACAGCCCATGAGCATGGGTGGAAGAGCTTATTGCAATGCAATGCGCTAGATGAGCAGTGAACACCTAACCCCAGTGAAACTGTGGAAGAGAAGCACCAGAGAAGAGGAGCCCCTTAATTAGATACCTCTGTGGTGCTGAGCTTGCTTGTGATACATTTGGGTTTTCTTCACACTGGTCTAATCACTGGGATTGGTGGAAAATGATCGTAACTTTTTTTTTTTTTTAAATAGAAATCGTTTTTCTGATAAAATTAATGTCTTCATGGAAATTATTTTGCTTTCTTCAGAAATGGCTATTTTACACTGGAAAGTTTGGGAACCAAAAAGATTTGCTAGCAAGCCAAAGAATTCCCACTGTTTTGCAAAACTAACAATGAGAAGTTAGAAAAGAGGAGGAGAGAGAAATTGAAATGTGCTCTATGCCCGGATTTACGTTTCACTTAAATTTGGTATTGGACAAGACTACCTTACAGTTAGCCAGATTCTAGGAGACTGTAGTAAAAAAACACCACAACTCTCAAGTACTAGGTTGAGATTTTAGCTATCATTACACCTACTGTCTGCTTACTGGTATGTACTTGTCACATGAGATCATTTCACCACACTAGTAACCTGGCAGTGTTGACAAACCATGAATACAACCCACGAGACAGGACAAAAAAATCCCAAGGAAGGGTTGGAATCATGATGATTTGAAAAAAAAGAAAAAAAGCTTTCAAGGTTTGGATTATTTTTGCATGGATGGTGTTGTACAAGTTTTAAAGCCAGTTCTGAAAGCAATGTCAAGATTTATTTTGTAGTATACGAAGATGCTTATGCAGGTGTTCGCTGAGAGACATTTGGCACCAGGTGGTGAAAAATGGAGTGTTGCTGCTTCTCTCTCTGTGGGGAGGATGCCCCTAATCCCCTCTTTGCCACATAGAAAATACAAGAAACTTGTGTGCAAGCTCTCATGCTAAGTTTGTCCTGCTTCCTGGGAAATCTTGGTGCTTCTGTAGGTCTGTAAAGAATTAAAGCACAGATCCAGGTGCTACTGACACAAAGATGTGTTTGCTACTTCCTTCAAGGTTTGTTGGCTTTGATTTAGAGACTCTCTTGTTAAGTAAAACTGCCAGCCTGTATAAGGGAACAACAGCTACTTGGCAGAAATCTGTCTGGCCTCCAGCCCGGCTGACGGGATGTTTGCAAAGGGAAGTTGCTGTGAGGGTGAGAGGAAGGGAAAATGAAAACATTGGCACACTCAGAACTGTAAGAGAAGGAAAGCCTCTGGAGGACAGACTCAATTTGAGGAAAGGAAGTTAAGGATACGAGAACTGGACAACATTACATATTTCTCCAAGGGAGAACTTTTTCACTCTGCCTGCTCAGAGATTTCACAGAGCTTTCCAAAGAAAACCCAGGTACCTCCAGAAATGGTGCCGGTGATTTAGTACTCCTGTGGAGAAGTTCTGGCAGATTTAACTGCTGTGATTTAAAATGTGGCTATCCCAGATGTTTGCCTTGCTTGTCGGCTGGAAATTACGGCCTTAGAGGACAATGTGACATGTGCTAGTGTCTCTGGGCTCAAGTTTACAGGCTGGAGAAGAAAACTGCTTTTATGGTGTTTTGAGCTAACACAGTGGACTAAGGCAGTTGCGGCACCAGGTTGTGCTGCCAACCCAAGTAAGGATGTGGGGAATGGGGCAGAGGACAACAGCTTAGACCACTGCAGCTAAATCTACCTGAGCCCTCTGTCAAAATCCTCCTTTCTGAGGTGTAGGTGCCCCAAAGTCAAGGTTTTGTGGTTCAGGCATTGGAGAATGCTGGCCTTATGCTGGAGTGAAGACCTCTCACTCTGAGCTGTTGCATCCAGAGGCTGGGCAGCACAAAGTGCATAACAGTGCCAAGGGGTGGTCAGACCTGGGTCACTTGGCTGTGATTTTAACCATATTTTTAAGGTGGGTTTCAGCTGATTAAAAGTACACACCTACATCTCTGCTCATCATTTAGGGCTCCCTTTTAGAGTCAGTGAAGGCTGACTCTAAAGGCCCAATGCCTGTCCTCTCAGAGCAGACATCTAAAATAGGTCAGATGAATCACGGTCTTAAAATGCCTGTTTCTTTTCATTAGCTCTAAAGGAAAGCTAGGATTTCTGGCTCTGATTCTGAAGTTAAATTGAACAAATCCCATGTTTTGTGTCCAATTTTCCAATCATTTTCTGTAATTCTCTGGTTTGTATCTTCAGAAACCAGTGCTAAATTTGCATGCCAAGATAGATTTACCAGCAGTGAGTTTTCACTGTTTGTAGCAATATTTGTGCTTATAATATTAAAAAAGTGTTATACTTGTCCAAAATAATGAAGTATTTTCTGTGATGAATAATTGATACGCACTCTTTAAAAACTGATTAACAAGTGCAAGAAAAAATGAAGATAGTAGAACATTTCATTGACTTACTTACCAAAATTTAATTTTTTGAAGGAGAAAAAAATGTGATTCCATTTAGAAGATACACTGTAAACAGAAAAAGTAATATTGAGTGTTGTAGGCTCAACTTTACTGTGCATTTTTATCAAGGGTGGTTGCATTTGAATAACAATTAAATGATTTCTGTAGCTAGCTCTTTATGTAGAACTTAGGGATGTAGATGCTATTTAAATGGAAAATAGTATTGTAATGACTAAAAGCTCTGGTGTGTCTCTGTGTTGTGTAAGCTGTTTCTGATCTGTATTTGAAGTGTGCGCTGTTTATCTTGAGATCCAGGCTGATGTTAAAACATGTTCCCTTGTTACTGGAGAATTCTCTGCTTGCTTCCAAAAAAGATTTGGAAGTTAAATGGATCAAAGCTTTATTGTGTATTCCTGGCAGCCAGCAAGGCTGTATAGACCCTATACATCCCTGACTTTGGGATGTTTTAATTGAGAAGTTCCATTTAGCTCGATGATGCCATTCATAACAAAATGATGCTTCAGAAACAAATGGCTTTAGATGGTAAAATAATATTATGGTAAATAATACTATTTGCCACACCAGACCAAAGCTAGCACACTGCCTCTGTAGTTCTGTCTAAGTTACTAGCTGAAGCAAGAGCTCAAGAGACAATTAGTGTCCATCAGTCTCTTGACCTTTGTGCTTTCTAGCTACTCCCTGCTGTAATCTGGCTGCATATCAGCATAAGAGCATCTACAGTATAATTCAGCGGAGCACAACTCTTGGTCAGCAGAGAAGGCGTCTACATTCTCAGCTCTGAGCACGCCCCACACTTGCAAATGAGGCGAAGGAGCACTTGTGCTCACACTGAAGCAATATTTCAGGGCTTGAACCTTCCCTCTGAAGCTCGCTAGAGCTCACTGCTCCAGGGACTCACATTTCATGGCCAATGTAGGTATAACCAATAAGGCTATTTAATCTTGGGAGATAATGGCACATGTCTTATAATAGAGGTTTTAGGAACCTCGCATGCTGATTTCCTGGCTGTCCATAGTGTTGTTGGGAAAATCACAGCAAAGAGAAAGGAATGCAGTTTTGCAGTGGGATGAAAAGTGGTATTTCTTTCTTTTTCACTCTGTTCTTTGTGTTGCTAATTCAGTCTTTTTACTTATTGTGCCTCTGATACAAACTCAGCAGAATTTAAAACTAGACTCCTTGCAACTGTAAAAAGTGCCAACCTTGTTAATGTATGTGACCGAAAATGGTTGGAAGGTGAAATCTGGCCAAATAGAAAATAATTGTTTGAGGAGAAGGTGTGCCTGTGCTGGAGAGAGGCTGTGGTGGACATCACACGGAACAAATGAAAAGGGTGGGGAAACCCAGGAACCTGCATTTTCACAAATTGCATGAAAAATATTTATGGACCTATGATTTAAAAATAAAGTCTCATTCATCATGGGTGAGGACCACAAAAGCATTTTCAGAAGTGGCAAAGCCTGGAAACCGCCACCGCAACTGCCAGTTGAAGAGAGAGAGCATGAGCCAATGTTTCCTTCAGTTCTTTGGGGTCAGCTTGTAAATCCAAGTAGACCATTGTGTCTCTTAATAACTCCAGAGGAAACTGCACTGTTCTGGGTGTTGGCTAAGTCATTCACTTCTAATAAGTCTAACCTTATGAACTTTTTGTAGATTTGAAGTAATTTGCTGTGCTGTCTTCTTACCTCGTACTCTTACCAGAAAGAGCCAGAGCCAGCTGAATGCTTAATTTTGTGTAGAATTATTGCTAAGACTATTAACACCTGAAGAAATTCTGCTTGCACCAAAAAAATGGGATGACTACATCCCAGATAAGGGTCACTTTTCTCCAGTGTGTTAGCAGACAGGTAGGGTTTTGTAATGTAAGACATTTCCAAGCTCGGACAAAGATGGGGGAATCATTGCAGGAACTGAAGTTGCTCTGACTAAGCAAAGACTTCAGGACCAGCCCAGGGGACAGTTATTTGGGAAGATATCATGATCCAAAAGGGAAATCATGCCCAAAGAGTGAAATTATAGAGTGTGGTTCTGTAGCCCTGAAAGGAGCCCCAGTTCTGAGGAATGGATGTGGCAGCTGGATCCTGTGCTTGTTGTGGCATTGCCATGGTCTCTGCCTCCCAGGCGCTGGCAGAATACAAGTGTGATCAAACCAGAAACTCCTTTTGTGAACCCTGTGTCTATTGACTCCATGAAATACAAATACATGTGGATTAGGACACCAACAAACCAGGATAAAGGGTGCCTGTGGGCTACCAACCTGCTGTGGGCATCTCCAAGGCCTCCCTTTCAGAAGGGGTGGTGGAGGACAGGGATGTCTGCCCGCATGGGGAGGGATGCAGGCTCATCAGTCCTGATAGGTGCTTTGTGCAAACTTACCAGCCTCCAGGAAGACCAGGCTACAGCTCGTCTGTCCACGCAGAGGTTTACGTAACTCAACATGATCAAAATATGTAAAACTAATAGCTATTTAAACTATTTAAATGATTACTTTTTTGGTCAGCATGTCTCCTGGTCAAAGGATCAAATGGCCAAAGTCTCCCTGTCTGTGAGTGGCTAGGGACTAAGGGATTTGTGTCTTGCAGGCTCCTTTTTACTATGGTTGAATTTAAAGCTCTTAGCTCATGCTTCATCAGTTATAACCCCTACCATTGCCTATTTGGATGCATACACTGGTTCCTTTTAGTGGTGGAACTGCTGACATGTTTGCTAATACTGTTAAAGATATGATTATACATAAGATGTGGCAACCTAGCCACTAAACTCAAGCAATACTGAAGGGGAAATACTGTTTTTCCATTCCTCATTTTACGTGTTAATCATCAAAACCAGTATTTATACCACTTTCTCCGTTTACACATTTTTTCCCCCAACATTTTTAATGTGGAAATTTCAATGGCTAAGACATAAATGTAATTTCCAGACAGACCACAAGTGTCAGCTTGCATCGAGCATGCAGGGCCAAACCCAAGAGCCAGGAGGCATCCAGCAGGGAGAGCCCTGGAATGGGCAGACCCTGTCCTCGTCCGTGTTTCATCAGCAGTTGTGCACCCATGTGTGCCCACGTTTGCCTTCACAGATTCCCTGCTGGTGGGGTTTGTGGATGACACTCAGCTGCTGTTTGTATTTTTTAACGTAACTGATTATTTTGAATGATACGGACAAAGGAACCCTAAATATGATTACGGATCTCTTGGATATGTTGTGGATAGGAACACAAGTAAAATCCAGTTGCTTAGGCTCAGCTGAGTCAGGATCAGAATTAGCCCAGGGTTAGCAACTTTGTGTCTCCAAATACGCAAATGCAAATTCTGCTCTAGTAGACAAATTGAAAGCAACCCCAACTTAACTTTTATTTACACAGTTTAGACTTCTGCATGGAAGTTCTGCTTATTTGCACTTGTAGACAAATGGACAAATATTCAGGGACAGAAAAAGGTATTGCACTTGTAAATTATGCTAATTTGGGTAAAAAAAAAAGTGCAAATGGATTGATCTGTGAGAACAGAACTTTTGCAAACAGCCCCAGAGAAATGGGATGGAGGTCCTCCAGAAAAGACATTGCCATTTGTTCACTGGTAGGTTCATGACGTTTGTTTTAGACCGAGAAATTGCTTAAAAATAAAAGGGCACTGCTCATATATGAAACCCCTGGTGTGACTGTGACTCGGTGAAATCAATTGAGCCGGGGGGAAGGAAATAAGCCAGTGGGGTGCTGTGATTTCCACACCATGCGGACAACACAGGGCCTCCAGCGGGAAGCGCAGCTCCTCGGACATGTGGTTTCAATATCCATAGGGCGTGCGGCGACCACTGCTGCACAGCAGGCGCTGGGCTCTCCGTTCCTTGCATACCGCCGGGGCTTGGCAGATAAGAGGGGTGGTTTTGCGCAGCGTCCAACATCCAAGGGAGGCGCGCGGCAAAGTTGCTGGCAAACAACTTGCTGGGGAGCGGTGCAGATCCGCGCCCACTCCTATCTCTGTGGGTTTTCTTTGCAAATCCCCTGCAGGCAGAGTTTGCTCAACGGGTTGAACTGGCTCTTTCTGTCTCGGTTTGTTTTTGCTTTTTTTTTGGCAAACTAAGAATTTCCTTCCTGATAAAAACGGATGGCGGGCGCCCCGATTGGGCGCCGCGTTGGAGAGGATGTGACATCAGGCACATCTCTCACTTCGCCGGATCGCTGGCTGCCTCCCAGGGCAGCCGGAGAGCTGCTTCGTTAAATCCCAACCCAGGTACTCGAGTTTCTGCACAAAGAGCTCCCGACACCACATCCCGGTCTGCTGCAAGGTCTGTCCGACTCGTGCGCACAGAGTCTGCTTAATAAATTACTCCCACCGCCGGGGGCTCGACGGGGACGATGGAATTTGAACTCTCGAGACCGACCGCCAAGTGAAAAAACAGAAATTGGGCAGACGGGGCTGAGATGGATGATGAGGGAACAAATCAAAATGCCAGCAAATTGCAAGGAGCCGGGGGCCAGGCGTCTGCAACGTCTCTATCAAACCCGCTGATGAGGGGTAAGTAACGCTCCTGCCCCGCTGCAAGCCCTTGCCTCTGCCAGCAGCGGCAAAGGGCAGGGTCAGGCTGCGGTGGTGTGCTCCTCCTGAGGTCCTGCTCCCAGGGCAGGTCTGCAGTCAGCCCCACACAACGTCCCAATGCCCTCACACTTCAGAAGGGGTTTTAATAAGCTATTCTTATTTAATGTGGAATTTTTGGTTTGGATTTTTTTTTTTTTTTTGGTTTATCACAGAAAAGAGTGTCTGATTCTGTGCTGCAGTTTGTACAATGCTGCAAATGCAGTACTTGAACCACAGCATGCTGAAAAAGAAGTTGCAATGTGGCATGTTTGACTTAGATCGGTGCCAGCTGGAAATCAGCACTGGCTCAGTTCCTCTTTTCTTTCTTTTCCTTCCCTTCCTCCTTCCTTTCCTCCTTTTTTCCCCCATCTTTTTTTCTCTTGTCTTTTTTTTTCTCTTGTCTTTTTCTTCTCCCGTCTTTCTCTTTTTCTTTCTTTTTCTTTTTCTTTTTCTTTTTCTTTTTCTTTTTCTTTTTCTTTTTCTTTTTCTTTTTCTTTTTCTTTTTCTTTTTCTTTTTCTTTTTCTTTTTCTTTTTCTTTTTCTTTCCCTTTTTTCTATTCCTTTTCTTTTTTCTTTCAGATCAGCAGACCCAAGTGTTGTTGCCCAGGCTGAGCCACCAGCCCTAGCAGGTTCTTCTGCAATGCCCAGGGAGTTGTTGTCAGTCCAGACCAATGCTGTTATGGTCACTGGTGAACAGTTATTCAGGCAAACATCCTCACTGTGATCATTGCTCTGTTGTCTGGCCCAGAGCCACTGAAAATATGACCTGGTGACAAAAGACAAGTATTTAACTTCACATAACTGTTTAGCTGGACATGTTCCCTGTAGCTCTGTTTTCTGAAAAGCTACTCCTTCAGCTTATGGTGAGTGCAGAGAGAATGAGGTAAATTAAGATAATATGACTTTACACTACCCTCACACCTTTTTTGGGCTTTTCAGGGTGCTTCCTTTCATACCAAATAATAGAAAATTAAGACCCTAAAGACACAATGCAAAGACTATCAGTATATCTGCTATGTTGTCTGCCTTTCCTCACACATGTCACGTATGTACATCCTGAGGCTGGGGTGGGAGGGAAGGGACAGCAGTATTATTAACAGTATGAATGGAACCAGGTCCGCACTGGAGATGAGCTCCAGCAAGATGGTGGCTGGAAGGAGGGGAGGCCACACGCCGCACTGCTGCACACAGATCATTTGGTCCTTTTAATATCAGAATTCAGTCCATTCCTCTTGTGTCTGCCTGCTCCTTAGTAGAGTCATCAAGTTCTGCCGGCAACTTACAGCAGGAATGCATTTGGCTCAGGCTACATGTATCACAAACTTTAGGGAAAAGCCTTAGAATATGAAAAATACCGTTTGTAATACTGTTATACATAATGCCATAGGCATATGTGTATGCAATATGTATGCAAGAGCATACCTCTGCCGAGAGGATTTCAAAGCCCCTTGAGAGCTGCGCTGTGCGTGACCACCATGGCAGGAAACCAGCCTACGGACAGGCACGGAGTGTGCAACACCCTCCACGTGGCCAGAGGCTGGAAAAAGATACTCTTAGCCATCACCACAAAAACGAGTGCTCTTCTAGAAAGGTCCTGTGAATGCTCTGTTGTCCACAGGCAACAGTCAGGGTTTGCCTGTTTGTGTGGTTATTGCTACAAGGTTCCCTCTGTATACACCACCCTGCCAGAATTTATGTGCCCAAGTGACGGCACCGCAATCCAGTTTGACCACAGGTTTAATGTAACCTCTGGGCTGGCTGGGATTTTCAGCAGTGAAAGGGGAGCTAGGTGATCCAATGACACTGAAAGCCAGTGCAGTTTTGGATGTCTAGATGTTGAAGGTCCTGAGGCCTGACTCAGTTTGCCTGTGGACTAAGGTGTGGGTAAATTTCAAATTTGGACAAACAGTCTTGTTCCTCTGTGAGAGGGCAGTTGTACGTAATTTTGGCAGTCAGAAAACCTTGTTGCTGTGGTGGTACATGCGGTGAACACAGCTGTGCCACCCACATACACCAGCCTTGCTCCTTCATGGGCAGCTCTGGTGGGCAAAGCGTTTTGAGGCCTTTCCTGAAAGTCCCTGTTCCGGGATTTTAAAAGTCCATGGCCAGTTAGCAAAAAGCCTTTGCTTAGGCTTTAATCAAAAGCCTGTGGATGGTATAAATACTGACCATTTATATTACTGACAGTGTGCCTCCTGTGCTGTACAGAAGGGGGGACTTAGACCCCACCGCCATCCTTGTCCAGGTGAGAAACACAAACTGTAGTCTGGAGCAGGCAGAAAAGAGAAACTTTGTGGTCTGTCGGAGGGTGATGCCCTGGGTGCAGGAACTGGGGAAACTTGCCCGGCGTTGCTTCAGGGTAGAGGTGTTTGCTGCAGACGGAGCTAGGGCAGGAGAGGTGGCAGCCTGGGGCCATGCTGTTCACAGCAGCAGATTTGGAAGTACACTGTGGAAGTAAGTCATCAGGCAGGCCTTTAAACCTTCTCTTCCCAATGTATCCAAGGCTTGCGTGAAGCTACTATAGGCCTCCACTTCCATTTAGGGCAAAAGTCTTGGGTCATCTCAGTACAGAATTCCCAGCTGGATTATGACGTCTTGGCACATATCTCTCTTTATTTTCCACTGACTTTTATTTTTGATGCTTATGTGGACAACCCTTTAATTTGCTGCTAAGACTTGGCAAAATTGCAAGCTAATGGCCATCCATAGGTGACTGTGGTCTGGCCTGGCTCTTTTTTAGAGTCTTGGTAGAAGCCTGCCTTTTCTCAAGCAAGCACTGAATGGATAAATTCTGCACATGGATGTGATGGCATGACTGTGCACCTCCCTCTTTGTCACCAGAGTGCTGACACGGTGATATAACAACTTGGTAGTTTGCACAAAACCCCGCCTGTAGTTGTGTGGCTAAAAAAAGATCACGCTGCAGCTCAGAAAACTTGTTCTTCTGTCTAGATTTTTAGAATTTCTATCAACATGTTTCCCTTGCAACTCATGTAGATTGCGCAATGGCATTGATTTCTAAATGGGAAAATCAAAAGCTTTTTACAGTGCTTGGATACACAACCAATGGTAACACAGGCAGGATAGCAAGAACAAAAGCATGGTCAGATAAACATCATTTGATACGCATCACTTAAAGCGAAGCTATTTTGGTCAATTAACAATACAGTGCTTTCATAATTATAGCATAGTTTGGTTATCCTTATGAGACCAGAACCATAGCTTTGGGAAATGTCTGTCTATTTGCTAAAACCAAAGGATGTTTGTGAACTTACTGGAACTATGTGTTTGTTGTGCAATATGGCCCATGGAACATAGAAGGAGGCAGGCAGAGCTCAAATGATGCCAATAATGAAGAATACAATTTTCTTTAAAAACTGAATAACGTACATTGCCCAGTTTTCCTGACTTCATTCCTCTTTTCACTTCATGTACTCGGTACCACCCATAAAGCTATATTGGGGTTAAATCTCTCCCATGCTTGGGCCTTCTAATTTTGAAGCTTCTCCCAAATTTGAATCACATCTGAGTTGATGAATCTATCTGTGCCTGTGAAGTTTGAGTTGTTTCTCAGTTTCTCATTTTTTTCCCTGTGACTTTCATAGTGTAAGTAATACAAGACTGGAAAAGATCACTTGACTCATGGAGTTTCTTGTCTTGTTAGCTGTATCTATACTGCTAAATATAAGAGATTGGGACCATTTCTGTCTTTGAAACCTAATGGTGCAGACTGATGTGCCTTCACATCTTCACCTGCTTAAAACTCAATGCTGAATTATCCTCCTGCCTTTCTTTACTTGGCAGTGCAGATTTACCTACCAAGTCTGCACAGTCTCTGAGAGTCTCATAGTCACAGGCAGCAGCAGAATAGATGGCAAGTTTCAAAATGTCCACCAAACACCTAGTCTGTAAGCCATGGTCAGTAAATCACCTAACACCTTCCTAGTTCCCTGGCAACAAATTTATGATCTGAAGGAAAAGACGCAAACCCACAGCTATAACAAATACATGCCAAGAGGAGGAGAAGGCACCAAGCTTTCTCCTGGGGAGAGTGCAGGAAGGAGACTGGGCCCAGTGCTCAGCGGAAGCACAGCACCGGGCTGATGGTTCCTGCCAGCCTGCTCTCCAAAGCTTCTCTCCTTCAGCTTTCAAAGCTGATAGTCATTTTAACTCCACCTATGATCAGGGTATACCGACCAGGTAACAGAAGCTCCAGCCACCAGGTCTGCATCCTGTCTCTAGTTATGGTCAGTCTCCGGTGGACACAAAATAAACATTATTTCTGGCCCCAAGGGGTGCCCAGTGATAGCTTAGATCTAGTAAATATAAACCTAGCATAAACGAACAAATTATCTACTATTTTATAGAAGTTCTCCACCTTTCCCTTCCCCTAACAAGGTAGCAGTCATAACCAGAGACAGGGAAATGAGGAGAAATTGTGAAAATCCTGAATCAGCTGCTTGTCCAACCATCCCTGATGAGATCCCTGTTCCCAAGGGCCTTGTTCCACCCACAGCTCACCCTCCTCCAAACCCACCCTGAGGTTACTTCCAGGACGTCACTAGGTTTGGCCTGTGAGACAGGAGCATACTGGAACACTGTTAGGGAAGGATTCTGACAAGAGAAGGTGAAGTCTTGATTATTCCCCAAGATTTTTTTTAATTACTTCATTCAAACAAGAACTATCACAGGGACCACTTGCGTTCGCTCCTGTGACGTGTGTGTGACTACTGCTAATTTGACTAGCTGCTTGTTACAGAGACCCACATTTTTGGTGTCCAAGAAAGGAAACAAAAAATTTCACCCTAGCTTAGTCCATCAATGAGCCATTGTTCAGAGACAGTAACATGCAATATGTACATATTTCCAAGTTGTGGTGGACATCAAGTTGCTTAAAAAATGGTGTGTTGCAGTAACAGAAATATCCTTTTGCCTATATGAACAACTCTAGACAAATGTGTTGCAGAGTCATAAAAGCATGACTAAAAGCATTGCAAGAATGACTATAAATCTATAGCAGACCTTTTGCAGACACTATGCCAGCAAGAAGTCACAGCCCTGCCCAAAATAGCTATGCAGGCAAAGATCTTTTGTATGTGATAGAAACACATTTCAGATATTACCATCTTCAGGTCACAATTTTCTCAGTGCAGAATTTTTCAATCGCAAAACTATTATAAGTCTTGCTATACTACATCTTACCTTGTTTAAATTTTATGTCCTTTACAGAGCGTGCTTGAGGGTGAGACAGCAACAGCCCAACAGGCTGGGAGATGGCTGACACGGTTATCACCCTATTCCAGCACACCGTGGCATAGCCAGAAGGGGTAGGACATCGGATGTGAGAGGTTCAGCTCTCCCATGCACTTGTGCCATACTTGAGAAAAGATCTGTGGGTCTTGCATAAGCACTGACATCATCAGCTAATCTGTAAACATTATTTTAAAAAATGATGGTGGCTTATTAGGTTTTGTTGCTGAAGGAGGACTTCTCACTGTTAAGCATCCTATTCTACGCACGTGATCTAGTATAGTCCCTGAGAACCTCGGCAACTCGTCCAATTGGTCATTGGGTTTTCTTGTAGTTAGTAGAAGGAGAATGGGACATCCCAGAGAACAGCAAAAAGTATTTCCAAAAGCAGCTGGGTGAAATACGCTCTGGAAATGCTTTTCTTCCTTTCCAGGGGGAACCTGGGCCATTGACATACACCAGACACTGGGTTTTGAGGAAATGAATACTGAAGGCGGTAAATGTCTCCCAGAGGGATTAGCTGGCTCTGAGACATAAAATCTGTAATACTGAAGATCCTCTTCTATTAATATTTATATGGTTCTCAGCATAAAGGTGATTTGTTTCCCTATATTAAAATAAAGAACAGATACAGCAACTAGAGAAGTGAAACATAAAGTCATTAGCAGTAAGTATTTCCTCAGACCTTTATGTTACGCAGCATAACTGAGAAAAATAGGCTTGTCTTGTAAAATACATCAAATAATGCTTGTGCTTGGCAAAAAGATCTTTCAGAAAAGCACTCTACATGACTTGACCGTTTGGTACCAACTCTAACCCTCAGAATTCCTTCTCATACCTCCTTGATCCAGCCTGAACTATGGTGACTCATTTCCATGCCATTTGGCATGTGGTATTATTCTGAACGTAAGGCTTTACGTACCAAGTTTACTTGGGAACACTAGTTAAAATTCAGTTTCTGACATGGACTTTTCGTGCCTCCTCAGTTGTCTGGCAAGGTGGCCTAAAGTCTTTCACATAAGACCTTATAAGAGCAAATATGAATCTGTTTGCTTTATATGGACACTTAAAATACCAGCACGTTTATCACAGTAGTAAGAGCAGTTTCTTTATGACCTAATTCACCCCTCACAGGCTGGGCCTGTGTCCTTACTGCCATGCAGCATGCACCTCGTCCCATCCCTTCGGCTGTCCCTACAAGCTGAGGCAGATTCTTCCTTTGAGTTTCCCTCATACGTGCTGTATCTCACTTGGTGGTTTCAACAACACAAAGAATATAGCTATTACTTAAAATGCACCGCTGCACAGGCTAACACCAAACACTGAAAACTGAGAGGCAAAATCAACAGTTAACACAACTTATCTCCTTGTACTTTGGTACCTTCTTTCATTAGATATTGTTGGCTTTAGCCCATCTCTGCACAGGGGTAAATGACTGAGCAGCCATTCCCTCTTCAAAACATAGTCCTTTGTGCTAATTGGTAAAGTGTAATGAGCTTGTGAAAACAGAAACACTGGAAATAATTCAAAGGAAGGGACAAGCTCAGTCAGAGCAAGGTGATGTTCTGCAAATCCCTCTCATCTTCTGTAGGGTAGCGCAGCTGCTCGGTGCCAACGCGGGATGAGTTAAAAACACACCCAGAGAGAAACCATTCTCTTGTTTCACTCCCTCCCGGCAGCTGCTCCAAGGAAATCTTGGCAGCTCATGTAATAAATTAGAGAGGTTTACCGGGGTCATACAGCTGAAGTAAAAAACACTGATGAAACAGTCCACAGAGTTGTTAACCTTTTTCCTGTCTTTCTCTTTATACAGACTTTGTTTCAGACTGGTCTCCTTTACACGATGCCTCCATCCATGGGCGTCTGCTTACTCTGAAGAAACTCATCAAACAGGTACCCCTGGGCTGGGTTGATATGGTCTCTGCTGGGTTTGTTCAGTTGTTGAATGCTGTCTCTGTTTTACTGTGAAACCTCAGGGTGAGAAAATGGTGTTGCCCAGGATGCAGTGAAATCTGCGTGTAACACATAATTTCTTTTCTACAAGCAGTTCCTTGACTAGCGCAAGCTCTGCGCACTAAGCTGGTGATGTATCAAAAGATATGGGTCATACTTTAATTCTGGCACAGGTAATGGGACCCTGGTCTCTGGGATCTTTGTGCGTCTGGGGATTCCTTCTGCAGCTCCTGCCCCCGCGAGCAGCGTTTGGTGTGGTGGGTGGGGGGCAGCTCCGGACCCAGGCAAGGCTCCAGTTGAGAGTTCAATTAGCCACCCGCGCATCTGTTTCTGATGTGCCTGGGGGTATCCGGGTCCCCTGCTCCTGCTGCAGAAGGCACGGCTAGGGAGAAGCGATTTCTGAACCTCACTGCTCCATTTCTTAAAAATGCTTGGATTTAGCCTATGGAAGGGTTTACAAAAAGGGAAGGGTTATTGGAAAGACAGAGACTCTTCCAGCTTAACCTTGTGGAGCACCAAGATCGCTAGAAACAAAAGATCCTGTAGAATCAAACCAGTGGTTTCTAATGCAGGGGCTGGCTTTCCTTCAGAGCGTGCCATGCTCTGACTAGAGGCCAGAAAACACCTCAAAAGCATTTCAGCATTCGACCCAGTCAAACGACCGCAGACTCAGCAGGCAGGAGGTCAGAATGCTTGAGCGTTGATGTTGAAAAGGTGGCAGTCACGACCTTCCCAAGAACTCTAATAGCAATTTTTAATCTTTTTTTTTATTTTAGAGTTCGTTATTCATGGTGTAGTAGAAATAATATTATGCTCAGTTTTTAAAAGGATGTCTGTATTGTCCCATTGGGCAGATCACTGCCTACAGCACCTATTAGCAGTGTGTAGAAGGCATGACCTCTGGTATGCTGTGCCAGTATCCACTCCAGCCAAAGCACTGCAGACTCTTTCTCTGCTTACCTAGTGAGACAAGCAACTCCAGACAGTTGTGGAAGGCATAGTTACATAAAGCTTTAAAGGTCGTAATAGAAAGGGTCGGGGTTTTTTTGTTTGTACGGGGGTTTTGGTAATTGGTTGTAATGATGTGTTCTATTTATTCATCAGGGGAGTGATGTGAATCTTGTTACAGCAGACCACGTGTCTCCTCTCCATGAAGCCTGCCTAGGGGGTCATGCTGCTTGTGCCAGTGTCCTGTTAAAACATGGTGCTCAGGTGATGGACAGACCAGTGTCTCCAGTGTTTCTATGTTGTATTATCACATTTTAATGCTAGGGGATGTACTATTTCAGAGCAGCGTATCACTGTGGCATACACTCTGTACTCATCTCTGCTTAAAGTACATAGGTTATAAAATGCACTTAATAAAGCAATACAAAAAACAGATATAAAACCCAGTTACTATTGTTCTTTAGATGAAGGTGCAGTGCTCTCATCATTTACTGAAAGAATAAGTGCAAGCTCCTCTTGCAAAGAGTTTGTAATCCTGCAATGGTTAATGGTGCGTTTTATTTTCTGGACATACTAATCCTGTTGGTGTCAACATGCAGAGTCTTAAGTAGAGGTGTAGGACTGGTAGGATCAACTGACAATAAAATGGGAAGAAAATGGAAACAACATGCAAATATGATGGTGAAATGGGCCTATCTCATGGCCTCTACTTTATGAGATAATGTTGAGGTTATAGTAAATAAGAAAATTAAATCATTATACGTATATTGCCTTTCAGTTTAATTTTTTTTGAAAAAGAAGGGGCTGCACACTTTCAGCTAAAAATGGACCATTTCAGAACAGGGCAATGGGCAGGTGTGTTTCATCTGAGATAACCAAAAATGGGCACACATTTAACTCGATAACTTGATAACTCCCAAGAGACCCCGAAGTGTCACTGGTTAGGCATTCATTTGCAGGAGGAGAGACTTGGGGGCAATTTTTGAAAAGATTTTTTTAATGATCTTTTTAATAAAAAACTTGTAATCCTCAGAAGCAGTAGGCAGCTTTTGCAAGGAATTAAATAAAAAGTATTGAAAATATTGTTTTCTGTTGAGAAACTGGATAATTTTAATCTATTTTGAAATACCGAAAAGGCAAACAAAAAGCCTGATTGTTTTTTTTCCCCCCAGGTGAACGGAGTTACTGTGGACTGGCACACTCCCTTGTTCAGCGCTTGTGTCAGTGGCAGTGTGGCTTGCTTGAATTTATTGCTGCAGCACGGAGCCAGCTTACACCCGCCCTGTGACTTGGCATCCCCGATCCATGAAGCTGCTAAAAGAGGTAACCCCATGGGCATCAGCACCCCTTTCCATGTCACTAGCAACGTGTTGAGGTAGAGAAGAGAGATGAAGAAGATAGATAGTTTTCTTGATTTGGGTCATGTGAAATACCTTCCTAGTTGGTCTCATCATGAGTGGTGCAGTTCTTTACACTTCTGGTGGTCACTGAGAGCAGCTTGGCTGGGCTCTCGGGGCCTTTGAGTTCATGTGGTGACACCTGGAAGGGGCTGCATGGTCGGAGTCAGTTGCCTACAATGCTGACATCTGAGGGAGTCATCTTCAAAAGCAGTGGAGAGAAACACAGTGTGATGTGTCTCATCTTTGGTAGACATCTGAAATGAGTCAGATAAAATGTGAGGGCTTTAGCCTGTTTTGCTAACCATGGCTTTGCAGCTCCTGTTTTCCAGGTTGGAAACACTGGAGTGGGTGAAAATATTACACTACCATCTCTTGACAAAACATTGAATCTTTGCCAAATTACACCACTGCGATAGAAAGTTTGCTGAAAAAATGCCTGATCTCTGTGAGTTGACTCTTCCTTTATCCTTTTTAAGGTCATGTGCAATGTGTTGAATTCCTTGCATCCCGTGGGGTAAATATAGATCACAACATCAAGCATCTGGGTACTCCGCTTTATGTAGCTTGTGAGAACCAGCAAGTGAACTGTGCCAAGAAGCTGCTTGAGTCAGGTACAAAGAAAAATAATGGATGGTGTACTTTCGTTTCCTGCCACATCTATCTTTGGATTCTCTTTGCATCAAAGATTTAGAGGAGCTCCTGCTCTGGGACCTGGAGGTGTTTCGCTCTTAATGGCAGCCCTGGGTTAAATAGGGTAGCAGGGTAACCAGCATCTTCCTGACCCAGGAACCCAGCTTTACAGCTCCCAACAAAATGATGGGAGGTCCTGGATTTCACATGGCTGGTGGCCCCTGGAACAAACATCATCCTTTCCAGTGTCTGTGTCTGTGGTGCTGCAGTTATCTGAAATTTAAAAAAATCCTTTTTTACTTTTTCTCCCTCCTTAGCCAAAACAATTGCCTCATAATTTTTACATAGTATTTCTGTAAACATGTTTTAATTCCCACTGAGTTCATAAAAAGTTTGAAACATTTCCAACACAGAAAAGCATTCAGCACTATATACTTTGCATCAAACAGACCTAGCTATAAGTTTAAGCACTTGGATAATTACGTAAGACCATTTCTTGTTATCTACGGCAGTGCATCTCTTCTAACCAAAGGGGCCATACAACCTAAAGTAGCCACATAGCTAGTACAAAAATGATGGACTAACAAAGCCAGTTTGGAAGAAACAAGCAAACATCATGTAGATCACCTTATGCACTATTTAGCACAGCAATCTTTTATTGGAAGAATTCAAATACATATTAATCTAAATATTAAATGTGAGTATTATTTTCTGTTTTCTGCCACTTTCTTTTTGTGCTGCCTTCTATGTATGAGAATGTGTACTATAAGAACATGATAGCGTTCAAATAGTTTTGAAAGCTATTCAAATAGTTTTGAATTAGTTCTGCAACTCACCTTTCTTAGGGTGTTTTAGGAGCCATTACCCCAGCATAACGGGTGAGGGAACACTCATATCCTGCTCTACCAACAGCCTCTAGAACTTTTCCATCCTCACATTATTTTTTCCCCAACAGATACTTTGGCATTTGGAAATCCTACTGGCTTAAGCCTCTGGTACAGAGCAGGTTGAAACCCTGATGTATTTTAAGGGAATGGGCATTGGGATGGGGAGCAAAGGTGGGCCATAGGTGGAACTACACCTTTGTCCTGCTTCAAGATATCCATGGGCTGGGCTGTGGATGGACTTCCTCATGCACCTTTCCTCTGGGATCATTTTCTTGGTCACAACCCCACTCCTCCTCAACCAGTGCAAGTTGTGCAGGTGCAAATTGTAGTATCAAGCCCCAGCATAAGGAAATCCACCTCTTGGTGGCCGCTACAGTGTTTATGGGTATCTTGGAGAAATAGCAGATAGCGCAGGAAATGGAAATAGGCTACTCTATATTCATTATTCTTTGTCATCTCTTGGTGTTCAGGAGCAAATGTGAACAGTGGCAAGGGCCTGGACTCCCCTCTGCACGCGGCTGCCAGGAATCGCAGTGTGGAGCTGGTGACGCTGCTGATTGACTTTGGAGCAGACATTTGGGTGAAGAACGCTGAAAACAAGAGGCCAATGGAGCTGGTCTCACCCAGCAGCCCTGTGGGCCGACTCTTCCTGCAGAAAGAAGGTGCCTCTTAGCACTTGTTTTATTCATTCTCTCGGGATTTGTTAGGGAAAAAAACATAGGAACTGCTGCAAAAGACTACGCTTTTCCATGCTACAAGCACTACAAAACGGAGGATAACTAAGCTTACCTCCATTTGGTGAGCACTAGGACTGGGATCTTTGGTTATACACTATGCTGAAGGTCAGGTACGTGCCAGATACTGGTCTCAGCATAAATGCAAAATTGCAACGAAAAATTTTTTAATGCATGTGATGAACTGAAAAAAAAAAAAAAAAGTTATACTGAAAGACTCTTCTTCTAGTTCTTTGCCCTTTACATTTATTGTTGGGCCAAATTTTTATGTGGGTGAAAAAGTATCTTTAAAATGAAAGACTCTGTAGTAGGGGTTTTGTGGGGATTAAGGAAAATTGCACAAGAATGATATAATGAATAAATATATACATATAATGAATAGATATACACATATATGTATACGCATTTATAAATTAGGCTTTTTTTAAAGGCCAACAATATGTGCTGAAAAATCAAGCAGTATCAAATTGTAGGCTTAACTTTAGGAAGTGCTTATTTTGTACCTGTAAATGAAATATTCTGGATCTCTTTTATCTTATTTATTATTAATACTTTAATGAATTACGGAGAGAAATCTTACTTAGTCATCTTCAGGGAAATTAGAATAAGGTCTCTCATGTCTAATCTTTGGTGTACTTGTGTTCTTTAGATGTTCTCATTCAGTCAGTAAACTGTACACATTACTAAATAATCTGGATTTTCATTATTTTAAACAAGTTGCTGATGGCGTGGTCCATGACTCTTATTATTCCAGTTACATGTTGATGTGATTGCTGTCACAAACAGATTTATACCAACGTAGAGCTGGAATAATAAAGTGATGAATCAGGCCCTGCTTGAAATACTAACACAAAAAATAATAGCATGAAAACATCTGTGCTATGCATGTTATGTATGAAGGACAGATATTTGGTTTCCTAGCCTAATCTATGCTGCACAGAGCGGTGATCTTTTTGAGCTCCAATCCCTGCTGTGTTAGATTCCTGACTCCTGTGGCACCACATGTGACCTGTTTGAGATAAAAAAACCCCAACATTTCAGGCACACCCTATGGAGCTGGCCCAAGAAGAGCTGCTTGGGCTCAGCTGACAGCTCAGGCAGTAAGGAACCTTTCTCTAAGTAAAATTCAGCAAGTAAAATCAGAGGGGGTAAATACCTGAAGGGCATTTTGTGGCTGAATAGTGTTTGTCCCATGTTCTCTAGCATACCCTTCTCCAAGTAAGATCATTTCTGATGGGCAGCTGATGTCTAACTTCGTTGGCCAGCTGAATGGTTGCAACCTGGGAGAGCGGTGCAAACATCACCCCTCTGGTTTCATGCAGAGGTTCGGCAATATACTGCAGGGATCAGAGTCACCCCACCAAGCCCATGGCACCTCAGCATCATTATGGCTGACCCACTGCTCTCCTGCCCCGCTCCCACGCATGGCTCTTCTTCCCCAACACCACAAATACTGGGGGGCAGCAGCCTTGCGCCCATGGCCAGGGCAGGCTGGAGGGAATGTGTTTTTCTACCAGAGATGAGTTGGTGGGCATGCTGAACCACAGTTGCCCCAAGACTAGCCCAGAGCAGGTATGCTATGTATGGTCATCTCCCTTCCCAGAACTTCACCGTGCTGATGGACCACAGCATACCCTGCTTGCATTGCAAGGAGAGTCCTACATGCGGGTGGGAGAATTAGCTGATGATCCAGAAATGCACTGTGTTTTTGAAGAGTTTGCTTGCCCTTGCTAAATATTTGAAGTGTAGTGACACTGCTTGTGTTTTGATAAGTCTTTAGTTTTTCTTTTTCTTTTTTGATGGAAGTGTTTTTAGATTATGTGTTTACCAGCTGGGTATTTATCTGGGGATAAGATATGGGATGGGATCAGAATGGCCAAATGCACCTGCAGTGTGACACTGCAATAGCCAGTCTCACTTGCCCCATATCAGCCTGCTTTGTCTTCTTGTACCCAATCATAGAGTAACTCATCCGCTGACTCCTAGCAGGAGGGGACAGCCCTTTGCACAGCCCTTTGAATAGCGCAGCAGTGTTCAGCCCTGCAGGGCTGGTGGAAACATGGTGTCCTGCACGAGGAAAGACTCAAAAGTTTGTTAAAGCTGTCACCTCACTGCGTTTTGCTGCAAACCCTGTTCTTTCCCACAGCACTGCATTCACAGAACCACAGAATTACAGAATGGCAGGGGTTGGAAGGGACCTTTGGAGATCATGTAGTCCAACCCCCTGCCAGAGCAGGGTCACCCAGAGCAGGTTGCACAGGAACGCGTCCAGGCGGGTTTGGAATGTCTCCAGAGACGGAGACTCCACCACCTCTCTGGGCAGCCTGTTCCAGTGCTCTGCCACCCTCACAGTAAAGAAGTTCCTCCTCTTGTTGAGATGGAACTTCCTGTGTTCCAGTTTGTGCCTGTTACCTCTTGTCCTCCTCCACCAGCACTAACATTTCAGCTCTCTGCTGACCACTATCTCACCCACCCAGCAGGCAGTCATGGTGGGTGGCACCCAAACTGTCCCCTCCCCGCTCACTTACCTCCCTCTGGCTTTCTACAGTGTCTCTTCTTATCTTCTACCCGCTTCCAGCACCCAACTCCCATGTCCGTGCTTGCTGCTGCCCCCGCTTCTTATCTGCCCTCCCACAGCACCCCCCCCAACCCTCCATACTTGTCACCCCTGAGCGCTGCACACTGGGGCACAAATGACATGTTGTGGGGCTGAACGTTGAAAGGCACCACAGTTAAAAGCATCACACAAGATCTACCTCTTTGGGAAAAGGATAAGCCCCCCAAATAAGTGTATAATGCCATTATACTTAAATAAGAAAAAAAGGCACCACAGATTCTTCATCAAGGCTTGTGACCAATTAATCTGTAAGGTTTAAATAAGGGATTATGTAGCATTTTTTTTGCTATGTGTTTGTCAGTATTATGAAACATGTCTCAAGAAAGCAATGGATGGCAAACTTGAATCTCACTAGGGGAGTGTGTGTGGTGGAAAGGATTTTGAAGGAAGCATTGATCATCTCTTCTCAGACAACAAAAACTTCTTCACCCCTGTGCAGCTGAGAAGGGGAAGAATGATGTGGCTGTGTAACGACAGAGAGTGACTAGCCTTGAATTGAAACGCGGGCAGGCTGATGTGCTTTGGTGGGTGCAGGTCTGGCTTTTCACTGCTGAGCATCTTGGGGTGGCTGCACAACTGAGGTGGGTTGCAGGAGGTGGGAAGATGTGTGCTCTGCTAGAGGTTAAAGTCAGATAAGAGCAAGAGTCAGGGTCCACGCACAGCTGAGAGGTGCCATGATGCTCAGCTGCCATTTCAGCTTGACTCTCTTGGGACGATAAAGGCACATGCGTAACCTCTTCCCTGGCTCTTTCTCCAGGACCACTGTCCTTGATGCAGTTGTGCCGCCTGTGCATCCGGAAGTGCTTTGGACACAAGCAACATCAAAAAATAGCTGGACTTCTCCTCCCGGATGAACTGAAACATTTCCTTCTTCATGTTTAAGGCTTTCATTTTCAAAATGATGCCTTTAATAACACAGCAAGGTTTGTTGAGAAAAGACTCTTTTCTCATCAGTCGTGTTGCCAGTGCCTGCAATGTTAATTTATGATAGTTGTTGGTTTCTAGTAAAGCCCTGGGTCCAAGAAGTACAGAACTGAACAGCTAGCTCAGTCCTTGCTGCCACCACCCCCAGAAAACTCGTCATTTGGAAAGGAACAGTTCTGCACGGTTGCATGGTGAAGCTTGGAAATATGACTTGAGAGGCCCCTAGAAAGTGTAGAAAATGAGCATAGCATTTTCAAATAGATCTCTTGATTCTTTGCATCCTGGTACAGGTTTAGAGGACTCAAGGTTGACAGCCCCTTACAAAGACAAACGCATATCCCAGCCCAGCACTTACAGCACTTCATGTATATATTAAGGATACTAAGGATAGCTATACTTTCTCTGCAAGCAGAGCTCATGTGGCTGTCATCTGTGAGGACTGCACCCACACCACTGTACGGATAAGGAAAGGGAACCCAACTGAACCTACTCGTGAAGCAAATGAGGCCCTCTGGAAGATGTTATTTATTTTCTAAGTATATCACGCTTCAGATAGGTGAGCATCACCAACAATTATCTGCCTTTAGGCCAGCATCTGAAACACATGTTTGTGCCGTGACAGCAAATACGTCACTGCTGATGGCAGCTCCCTACAGTGCAATAATAGTGGGGGGAAAGTTTTTAATAATCCATTAAAATCACTCATTCCTGATGCTTTGAGACACAAGGGAGGCACACTTCACAACTACACATTTTCTCCTTGTAGCATATTATTTTTCAAGGACACAGGCTGACAGGCTATCAGTTGTAGGCATTGAGTGCTCCCCCTTTCTGCCCTGAAAATTAAGTGATATTTCCTAAACATTTCTCAGCATGCATTGGAAAAACAAGAGCTTCCATCCCCTTTCTCCACCCAAGAAAAGAGATCATCTTAAGACTGAGATAATCTTTTTTCTTGGAGAGGTGTTACCTCATTCATAGTATTTTCCATGGGAGTGGTAATAATAACACCTCTAATGCGGGGTCATAAAATAAACAATGCAAATAGTGAAATTAAGGTGCATTCCAAATTGAAAAGATAATGGATAATTTCTGCCCCCCACTCAGTTGTGAGCTGCTGGCTCAGCATGTGTCTCTAAAACAAACATGACATGTGTAGTTCTTATTCCACCGAGGTCATAAGAACAAATATTTCCTCCAACTAAACTTCAACACTGGTGTTTTTCTTTCCTTCCCAGAAGCACTTACTGCTGCCATAAACCAAAGTGTGGTTATGACCACTCTTTGCTCTCCTGGGAGCTTCCCCTGGGAATATCGCTGCCTGATACGTGTGGCAGCAAGGATGCTGAAGCTCTGGCTCCTCTGCCCGCCGCCCTGCCCCCTCTCCACCTCTGAATCACAGTGCATCTGCATCACCTGGGTGCAACAGCCATCTCCCCTATAGGACTACCACCACATCACTCCTGTGTCGGAGGGGCAGTCAAACCACTTCAGTACTTTTGGAGATACTTCTTTAATTCACTGTGAAAACTCCTGCAAGAGTGGGCTTAGTATGTGAAAACTGCGACAATATCATTAACACCAGCAATGAGATATGCCAAGTCCTCATCTTGTAAGCGGAGAGACCAGCAGCCTTCAAATCACAAACTTATTTTGATGTTTACTAGTGTGCCAGTATGCACAATGCAAGCCTTCCTTTCTCATATGGGAAGTTAAAGAGGATGGATCAAATGTTACCTGGGTGCCCACATTTGATGTAAATTACAATTCAAATCCTCAGCTGGACAACATGACTGATGGCTATGGATATCCAGTATGATGGCTTGATTTTTTGTGCTGACGAAACAAAGCAAGAGAAGTTCAAGTTCTGTTGCTTTTGTGGGACATTAATTGTACCCTCACAGGAGAAAATGACAAACAGAGTTAGAGACATAACTGCCCTTGTGATGGAGACACCTAGAAATCTTCACTGATCTGACTCAATCCATCACACATAATTTGAGACATGTAAAAATTCACTGGCTGGTTTTAGATGGCCTTCTATATTGTTTCCTTCCTAATGGGCAAGAAAAATAGACAGCTGTCTTTACACATCGAATAGAAACAGGCATCTTGGATAGGTGGATCCTTCTAATATCAGTATCTTGGTTAAGCTGAATCTGCATTGAACAGGCAGGGAACAGACAACTGCATTAGTTCTTAACTTTTAAAGATTATAGTATGAAGAATCACAGCTTTGGTGACACATCTGAAAGCTGAAGATCCAGCTTTTTATATTTTAGATGATGAAGAAACATTTTGTTACCTGCTAGTTTTATTATTTAGTTTTAAACATCTTATTTTGTTACTTCAGCCAATGGGTTTATAGGAGTTCGGCTAATAGCAGAAGAAAATTGCTCAGATAAAGTGGTGAGAGTGTTGCTTATAGATTGCTTTTCTTCTGGAAATGTCATAGTGTGACTGTTTACTTGAATCACTCTGATCAAGTGTTATTAGGATGAATTCTGTATGCTCAGCTTGTACAATTTCAGTATATTTGCTTATTTATTTCAATATAAAATGTGATCAACACTGGTAAATTACAGCTTTATGCATCAACACTTATCCAGTTATAAACTGTAAAAGCTGTACAAGATGCAAACTGAATAAGCTCATTATAGGTGAGGTTTGGACCTTTTTCTATATTTGAAACCATTCCAAATGTAATGCAGGACTTGAAAGTTTTTCAGGAATATATTTTATCAGATTCTTTGCTATTATTTGTTGGCAATTTAATGGTAGTCAAGCCACAATTGTATAGGACAATTGCTCAAAAATAAATGGTTTATACTCTTTTTTTCTGATTTTCATTAATTTTTTTAATGATAGCACTAATTTTGTGGGTTATCAATACTTCAGAGTTTTGGACTGAACTCTAATTGTTTGCGATGATGACTACAGGTGAGTGGTGCACAGAATAATGGCTTTAAATAGACCCATAGTAAAGATAAGACTAAACTGCAAGTACTGTGCAAACCTTGCCTTTTGCTCATGTTTTAAGGTAGAGTTGGACTCTTGTAATTATTTTTCTACTCACTTGAAGGTTAGTGAAAATCATGGAATCATAGAATCA
>VXBH01008818.1:15753-27516 GCA_013400035.1 Rynchops niger
TTTCTTCTTGTCTGTCTTTCTCCATTAAATATTTATTAGCATTTACCTCATATTTCCCTTTTTTCCCTTAGATCTTCTGTTGAGTCCTGACACACTTTTTATCTAGCTTTCAGTGAGACTTTTTCACTTCTATTCATCTTTTACGCTTTTCCAGACCCTGTGTTCCCTTTTGCTTCTCCTCCATTCAGTTATTTCGCTATTACTATTCATCTTTCCATTTGTAATATTTATCTTTAGGCCATACTGGTTTGGGGGGGTCACACAGTTCTTCCTGTGTAGTTGTAAATTGCATGCAGCACACACATACAGCGTCACAGGATAGTTTTAGGATGAGTTTCTCTGCAAAGCTTGAGTTACACTTTAATTCATTTAAATATGACAGCAATAGATGATGCTAGCTAGAAAAAGAATCTGCTTCAGCATATTTGGGAGTGGTTGTGAGGGTATCATTTAATAAATGAACTACATCATTCAGTTTCAAGCTTGTTTTGAAACATGCCCCATTGTCATTCTGTTCATACTCTGCCCAATGTAGCACTTCTTGTTGATTTCAAAGACAGTCAGTAAGAACTACTGCAGCATTCCATAGACCTTCTCTGTCTTTTGTTTTCTGTATAGATATCAATTTGTTAAACAACCTGAATCTTTGACGACTTACACAACAGTTCAGCTAATGGTCCATGCTTTAATGCATCTTATCAACTGCAAACATCTGCCTAAAAATGGCTGTGCTTTCATGACTGTCAGGCTCTAGGGGAAATCTGAAGTTAGATGTCATTTTGTTGATCCGGTTTAAAACAAGGACTGAAAGATAAAAGATTCCTGGATCTATGCAGCAATTCCATGTAAATAATTTATAGTCCAAAAATAATGCACTGTTCAACACTCAAAGGAAAGAGTCTTCTTTCTGTGTCTGTTTTATAACCATTCCTTAGAATGATTCCAATTAATATTCAAAGATTACCAACTTCCTATCTATAAATGAGTTGCTTATTAATATTACATAAGCTGTCCTCCTTTCTTCTGATGAGGCAGAGCACAACATGCTGTAAACAGTATTGACAGGAAAATACATGGTCTGGAACTGCAGCGCAGCCATTTACCATTCATGAAGTAACTTACTAATAATAGTTGTCTGCTTGTGAAAATCTCAGTATGGCACTAAAAAGAAAACTCTAATGTTAAGGTTTTAACAGGGTGCTGAGATCAAAATAATAATAATAATAAATGACCTAGAACAATTCTTTTTTCATACAGCTGCATAGAATAAAGTGTTCACTTTGAGTTGCACATGCACAAGTAAGACATGTATTTTAGTTGGCTGGAAAATTCAGCAGAGTAATATGGCTTTATGACAAGCAAATGCAAAGCTTACAAACTGTTTGTAAATACCTTATCTACTGGACTAAGATCTCAATAAATAACAAAAGGACATCTTTCCATCAGTGTGCCTTTGGGAAAACAGAGGAACTATTCAAACAGGATGAATTTAATACAATTAACAATACCCTAGCTAAGTGGACAAAAGCTAAGCAAAGGTTGCCTCCCATGACGATTGTACAAGGAAAAAAAAAAAAAAAAAACAACCAAACAACAACAACAACAAAAAAAACACTAAAAACCCCCAACAAAAATAGATGATAATACCCGACATCAATTTGTCTAAAGTATATAAAAATCAAACACAATAGCAATAACTGTAAAGCAGTGATGCACTGAATGCAACTTTATAACTACATGATGATTATTTTGACAAGTTCAGCTGTTTAATATCATGCCTGACTGCTCCTTTATGGCTGATGTTTTTCTTTTGTTCAGTATGACAAGCCTAAATGAATTTAAACCCAAGTGAATTAAAACTCTGATTCATTTACTTTGGCTAAAATCCCCTATGCACAAATGAAATGTGTGAGTTTGCTTCTGCTCATTCATTGGTAGAAACATATGACTACCTAAGAATACATCTGGTTGTTGCATATTCCATAATTCTTCTCCACAGGCTTATAACAAGAGCAAAGAACTCTTCTTTGCAAGAGCTAACACTATTCTTTACATTAGTGACCAAAGCCATTTTATGAACAAAACTCATTTCTTTAAATAAATAAAGAGTGATCAAGACTTTGCTGGCTCTGAACATAAGTTCAAATCTGGTTTATAGACCGTAAATGTGATATAACATTGATAATAGAAACTAGTATATTTTAGAATTAGAATAAAGTTTCCTAACAGACACAAAAGGACTGCAAAGGAATGGGCAGTCTCTGTTCAAGCAGCATCACTAAACCATACCAGAATCTAGTATTCACTAGCACAACATTGGGATGGGAAGGAAAACATAGATGATGTAGTTTCCTCTACTTAATAAAATAAACCTCAGTGACTGTTTAATTCCTCTTAGGAAAATCTCTGCTACAGTGTTGTCATTCAAAAGAATCCCAGAATGAAAATAAATTTAATACAGCCTATCTCTAATATTTGTCTTAGATTAAAACATTTCCACAGCAATAGGCAGACACACAAATAGGAAAACAAGATTGTTCTTTAAGGCACCTCTGATTTTTGCTTAGTTCTTCTTATATAGGTGACACACATGCTTATCACTGTATAATGTCATCACATCACTTCCTCTATTTCCTCTACCCATGGCAAAATGCTGACTGAAAAAATGTAGTAGGAGGTATAAAACAGTCATAATAAACAAGAAACTGTGAAAGACAAAATAACCAAAGATATAAAAATCTAGAAGCTAGATCTCATGCAAAATAAATAAGAAAAAGTATTCTTTCTTGAGTTGGAATTATTACAAAGTTTTCAAACCTACATAATTATTTGTGTAGACTCCTAAACACACAAAAAAACCCCCACAAACCAAATAGATGCACAAAAAAAAAAAAAAAATGTTTATAAATTGTTTGTATTTCAATTTACTGAAGAGCACTGTTATCTTCTAAAACATACAGAAGCATTCTTGACATTAGTTATAAATATAGGACTTGGCTTAACCAAGCAAATTAAGTCCTCAACCATAAACCTCTTACCAAAATCTCTACCCCTCTATCCCTCCTTCTCCTTCCTCCATCCTCTGAAAAATCGTTGGATAAACACACTTTGCAATCATTCTTGAAGGTATGCAACTCAAGCCATTTCTGATCAAGAAATAGAAGGCAGACACATAAATTTAGTAAATGCTAATTAGTAAATACAGTCAGTCTTTCCATGTTTTCAGACTAATGCTCTGAAGAAGACTAGACTTGAGTGCCATCAATTCAGCATCAGCATGCTTAGAACACAAGTTTCAATCCATCTGGGAAGTCACTTTCTTTTTTCTCAGAATTAGACACGGAGACAAGAAAGGAAAAGGATATAAATAATGTTAATGAAGTTACTATTTAATGTTAATTTGTGCTTCTTAGAATCCACCAAAAGGCCAGTCAGAATCTGATATGACTAAATTGCAATGAAATTGAATATCTGATAAGAAGTCTTCTAGGAAGCTTGGAAAGATCTTATTTCAGTTTAAAAGGCAACTTTCCTCAATAATCACGAATAACCCCACTAAATTCTACAATTTCTATTTAAAAATATTTATTTTTTTTTTTTAAATCTTCAAAATGTGAGTCAAGTGCTGCCTGTTTCTGCTGCCTTGAGTATGACTGTAGATGTGAACATAGATGCCTTTGATGCACAGCCAAACATGTAGGGAATGCTCTGCTCAGTGCTACTCAATGAACTTTGGAATAAATGGAGAAGCAGATGTGAGGCCTCCAGTCTTCTTCCAGTGGAGTAAATTTCTGTATAGTATCTTGTGGGTAGGGAAGAAAAACTGCTATCCTCACTGGAGCAATACCAGTAGAGACAGAGAGTTGAAAATCTACAACTTTAAATTAATTTCTGAATACCTGCAGCAGCAGCAGCCATGATCAAGTCCTGTGTAGCAGGAGAAGAAATACATTGATGTGTGCCAATGATGAGGCAGGAGATGACAGCACTAATAAATTCTTTTCCGATAAGCTTGAAATTCAGGTTCTGGAAAAGTTTGCTAAAATTCAAAGCTCTGGTCACAAGAATTTATTTCACTTACCCTACAAGTGATTCTTTCAGAGTAAGAGAGATACTATTTACTCATAGTTGCCTTTCCCACCCTCTTGCAATAGAAGCAGAAAGATACGATTTTGTATACTCAGTATAATGTTATTATATTGAATATATAATAGAAAAGGATATTGGATGTGTCTATTTAAAACTACAAAACTTGGGTTTAGAAAGCTGGAAGAAACTCCACTGCCTAAGGTAAAAATAACTCTGTTAGTTGAAAGCTGGTAGCTCATTCATAAGCTGGTTCAGACACAAATATGCGCAAGACTTTAATACTCCTTTTTTAAAAAGGAATACTTTAAAGTAACTGTTTGCTCAGGGAAAGGATGTAGTTATTCCATGAACATACTACATCCTCTACATCCTCTAAAATCTACATACTACATACTCTAAACACGCTACATACTAAATATACTATATACTAAACATCCTACATACTCTAAAATCATGGCCAAACTTTACTCTGAGTATGGCTCTCCTTTTCATGAAGGCTATGTGCTCCAAAATGCTTTTGGTTTGGCTAAATGGAAAACAAAAAAAAATATGTTTATTAGCACCGCATGTTATCTCAGGGAATATGTGGAAAACATAATTTCTCAGGTAGTTCTCTGATGATTTTTTTTTTTTTTTTTTTTTTTTTTTTTTTAAGGATCACTTTGATTAAGGAATTGAGTTTGGGTATTTAAATCATTGTTAATTTGGAGATCTGTAATGTACGAACTCTGTTTTAGAAATGAGTTACAGAAAACTAAAGGGCCACTGAAAATATATTTCTCAGATAAAAACATTCTTGTAGAAGAAAAATTTGTCATGGAGAAATTTTGCAGTGAATCTTTTTAAGTTATGTTCTCTTTAAAGCATAGTAAATGCCTGGAAACTCTGTACTAAGCCACTGTGTGAGGGAACATATTGTTTACATATACCTAAAATAACATGGAAGGGTACTGCATCATGCACCAGCTCTAGCATTTTTAAAATACCAACATTTCGCTCAAATGCTGATGTTGCAAAGAAAGGTTATAAATTCTACTATCTGACAGTGGCTGTTGCAGGAAATTTCAGTAAAATGGAGAGTACAGAGGTTATTACGGTTCACAAATCTTACTGAGCTCAATGATTTAAAAAAACAAAACAAAACAAAAACAAAACAAAACAAAAAAAAAAAAAAAAACAAAGAAAAATCCATTAAATATTTCCATTTTTGTAAAGTGAGTGGTAAAGTACTTCCTGCTTGGTTTTCCCATAGTTTAAAGTAGTAATATTTATTGTTTTTCTTTGATTCCCTCTCTGCTTTCTGAGGGCCTGAATAGGACTTTTAAATACTTAAAATACTTTTTTTTGGACCATGCATTACCCACAACACCTTCTTTCCAGTATCCCATAAATATTCTCTTATCACATCCCCTCTTAAAGCCCCTTGTGGAAGATTAGTCCCCAAACTTCCTCCAATAAAGCATTACTCCATGCTTAGCACCATCGTGACACAAAATACTATTCATTTTCTCAAAAGCTGAAAAAAGCCCAAAGTTCTGTCCTTTTCTTCTTCATTTTCATCTTTCAAAAAAGATGAAAGTGAAATTCTAACGTTAAAAATTACACAAGCAATAATAATACTGGTAACTTTACAAGTCTACCATACCAATGCAGAAAAGGAGCTATTCAGTAAAAAATATACAGATGCCTGAGCAAAGCTAAGTAAATTATCCATCTTCTGAGCTACCTGGAGTTTGGAAATCTGACAAGTTTTTCACTCAGTAGAAGGAATAGATTGTTTTGTTTCCTTGAACAGCAGTTTCTTAAAGCTTTTAAAAAACCCAAAAGGTATGGTCTTGCTCATCAATTGTATTCAGGAGTGCAACTAGGTGACAAAATAATTACTACAACATGGGATTCATTTGTGCCCTTGTAGAGCAAAGGAACACCTGGTGTATATTTCTGTCGCTTCCTCCTTTAACACCACAATGAGCTGTGTCACCAATACCATGTATGCCTGCTCCTATGTTACAGCTTTTTTTCTCCCCTACATGGTTTCTATATCCCTTAAGTTATATGAAGTCATTTGGATGCATAAGATAGTAGCTCATGTATAATGCTGTTATTGCTCATGGGATTCATCTGTATTTGAACATAACATATTGACACTGAAAAATAAAAGCATTTTCTTTGTAATTATAATTACAACTGAGAACACAAAATGAAAGTGAAATTGAAAATCTTAAGAGGAAAAAGCAAACAAACTTTCTTTCACACATACCTTAATTTCACTAGCTAATAAATAAGGAATTAACTTTGCATTTATTTGCATAAAGCTCTGATCATGCAAATACTCCTAGCAAAGGTCAAAAAATTCTTAAATTTCTTATCAGTTTGCACTGGACAGACCCCTGCTGATTTTAATAAAAGTTTTATTGGCTGAGAATTAAGCAAGGTCTTCACATTTCATCTTTATAGGATTACACTCCTGGATAAAGGCTGGGTGTAGAAGCAGGGGGTACTACAGGATAGTAGTAATATCTGTAATTTAATCTGTAATACTCTACAGAATATTAATGTTGATAATGCTGTATTTTCTGTGGTTTACTGCTTTAACATGATAGAGACATAAATCATTGCTATTTAAAATAAGGTAAAAGAGCTCTGAAGAGGTAGATGGGGTTGCAAGCATATGCATATGTATATATACTTATATGCATACTTAGATACATATATACACACACATATACATAGATATGTATAAAAAAATACATAGTACTGTTACAGAAAATAGAAGGAAAGAAGTGTGATGAGCTTAAGTTTGAAATTACAGGGTTGTTCTCTAGCCTTAAAGCCAGTCCTTGTTTGTAGATATGATCTGAGATAATTTGTTTTGAGAATATGTGCAACCTCAAGGAAACTATACTCTGTTTTTTTCCCCCTGCCCCCAAGTACTTCTGTGTAAAAGCTAGTAAACTTACCTATTAAGAACCCATACTCTCTCTTTTTCAGTCATTCCAGATAAACCCACAGGACAGCTCAAGTATAGTGGGTCCTGAGTACTAGACAGCAGCTATTTTCTTTTAAGAGCCCTAAGATTCCACCAGGGTAGAGCTAGGAGAAACACAATCCAGTTCCCATCTAAGGAGAAAAATCAACGTTCATAACTACACTTTCATTGTATGCTCTTTTTGCTCCCTTTTGTGTGAAGAAAGAAAAATAAGAAGCCACAAAGGCAATACCATTGCACAAAGTGATTTCTGAAACACTGTAAGGCCATACGTTTCAGAATTCCTGTTAAAAGAAGATATTAACAATCAGTTACATAAGAATTAGTACTGTCATTAAATTAAATCTCTCCTAAACATTTTCTTTTATAACTGGCCAAAGGATACTGAATTTCAGTTTTCCAGGCTTTTTGATGTGTCTTTGTGAAAATTTCATTGGCTGCATGAATGTGCGAGAAACAAAAAACATTAGTGAATTCTATGCTGTTCCTCCCGTGCTTGAAAACCAATAAAGTTAGGACACTCATAAAGTGTCTTATACATTTTTACATTTTGTTTGAGAGGTAACAAGACAAATAAAATTTGTGTCCTCTTTCTCAAAAACATCTGCAGTTCCTCACTTGAGAAGTTACAGCCTTTAAATTTAATTCAAATTAAAAATACTATAGTTTACATTATTATAGGGTTTTCATTTTAAAACATACACTGAAATTGCTCACCACAGTCCCCAAGATTTTTCTTTCAACATGTTTATATGTATATTAATTGTGCTTTCTTTTCAAAGTGTACTGCAGGAAAACTAATTTTGGATGGTTGATTGTATCTCTCATTCCTCAAACTAGAAAGGTCTAAGAGCACAGCTGAAATGATCCATTCACACCCCAGGGAACGGAATTTAATTTGATATGAAAGTGACATTTTGTGGCCATTTGTAAGCTGTATGACTAAAGATCTTAAGCGCTTACAGTAGGCAAAGAGAAAATATATATGCATTCCCTGAAACACCTTTTTTACCCTAAAAAAATTATTAACACAATATAAAGCAGAAAATAACTTTCTTAAATAATAAGATATGATGATGCCAGTGTTGTCTAGTGTATTCTGACTTTAAGTGAAATATAGTCCTATAAGGACAGTCATTATCCATATGTATTTGGTGGAATAGGAGAAACTAGTCTATAACACCTCGTCTAAGCCCAACAGAAAGAAGACATAAGGCCAGCAATGAGAAGCTTTTCCTTACATTCTCTTCTGGGATGCTTGCCCACATATACTCTGATATTGGACTAAATAATCTGGTTTTCCTATTATTGTGAAAATAAATAGTCTCTAAACACTGCATGTAAATCCAGCAGTGAGATAATACAAAATATCCTGGGTTTTATTTTTAATTTTTAGCTTTTTTTTTTTTTCCTTTTAAAGAACTAAAATAAATAAGTAAAATATATTCTTGCTAAAGAAATAATAAGGTTGAAGAATATGAAGTTTAAAATTATGCATACAATTTTTTACTGAATATAGCATCTTATTTTTTCACAAAATCCTAATAGGTCATGCATGTCAGATCATGTAATATGCTATGCCACATGTATGTATGAATTTAGGACACAGACATTTGAAGTACAGTGTTTCACCTCAGAAATGCTCAAAGTACTTGTGGTATTATAGGTCGAACTCACTGGACAGACACAGAGACATCTCTAAACTGATCAAGTTTATCAATCAATCAAGCCCTTGTCTTATAACAAATTCTGTTGCTGTTCAGCTATCAAATTATTTTTCATTTCTTCTGACATTTGCAGTGGAAAACATACCAATGGCTAGAATAGAATCATAGAATGGTTTGGTCAGCTCATGTTGAACTTTTCATCCACCAACACCCCCAAGTCCTTCTCCTCAGGGCTGCTCTCAATCCATTTTCTGCCCAGCCTGTATTTGTGCATGGGATTGCCTTGACTCCCATGCAGGACCCTGCACTTGGCCTTGTTGAACTTCATGAGGTTTGCACAGGCCCACCTCTCAAGCCTGTCAAGGTCCCTCTGGATGGCATCCCTTCCCTCCAGCATGTTGACCACACCACACAGCTTGATGTCATCAGTAAACTTGTTGAGGGTGCACTTACTCCCACTGTCTGTGTTGCTGACAAAGATGTTAAGCAACACTGGTCCCAGTACTGACCCCTGAGGATCACCACTCATCACTGGCCTTCACTTGGACATTGAGCGATTGACCACAATCCTTTGACTGTGCCCAACCAGTCAATTTCTTATCCACTGAGTGATCCATCTGTCAAATCCATGTCTCTCCAATTTAAAAGACAAGGATGTCATGTGGGACAGTATCAAATGCTTTGCACGGGTCCAGGTAGATGGTGTCAGTTGCTCTTCCATTATCCACCAACACTGTAACGCTGTCGTAGAAGACCACCAAATTTGTCACACACCATTTTTCCTTAGTGAAGCCATGTTGACAGTCACCAATCACCTCCTTATTTTCCATGTGCCTTAGCAAAGTTTTCAGGAGGATCTGCTCCATGATCTTGCTGGGCACCGAGGTGAGACTGAGTGGCCTGTACTTCCCTGAGTCTTCCTTTTCTCTCTCTTTAAAAATGGGGGTTATGTTTCCCATTTTCCAGTCAGCGGGAAGTTCATCAGACTGCAAGGACTTCTCAAATATGATGGATAGTGGCTTAGCAACTTAATCTGCCACTTCCCTCAGGATCTGTGAATGCATCTCATCAGGTCCCATGGATTTGTAAACCTGCAAGTTCATTATACAGTATTGAAACTGATCTGCTCCTGCAGTGGGCAGTTCGTCATTCTCCTAGTCCCTTCCTCTGCCTTCTGTGATTTGGGCAGTGTGGCTAGAGCACTTGCCGGTGAAGACTGAGGCAAAAAAGTCATTGAGTAACTCAGTCTTCTCCATTTTCTGGGTAACCCAGTCTCCTGTTTCCTTCAGGAGAGGGCTCACATTTTCCCTAGTCTTTGAACGTACCTGTAGAAGCTTTTCTTGTTGCCCTTTTTGTCCCCTGATTTAACTCTATCACGGCTTTAGCGTTTCTAACCTGATCCCTTGCTGCTCGGACAGTTTCTCTGTATTCCTGTCCTTTCTTCCACCCTCTGTAAGTTTTTAGTGCGGCCTTGTTAAAAAACAGAAAACATGTTATGTGGGGCAGAAAGGATTTCTTTGAAATTACTGATCATAAAGAAAACTCCTTTGTGTACAGAAGCAGAAATAATGCATTCACAAACCTGATAGTAATCCAGCCATTGAAGTAAACGAAACTGAAAAAAATGGACAAAGTTGAAAATTACAAAACACTAAAAAATACACAGGGCCAGCAAACAGGATTTTTCCAACTACAACAGTTTTTGATAAATCTCTAGCCCGAGTAAATGGGAACTTTTATTTTGGTAATATATTGCATCTTTAAAATGAACTCAGTTTTTATTGATTTTGAAAGTAACACTTGCAAGTATGAAGGTAATAGCTTTTTGATTGATTCAGTCAGGATGACTTAGGCTTTGTGAATAAAGGGGGAATTAATCAGTAAGGGTTGATTTAGGACCTCTTTCATAATATGGATTTCCATTTTTTTGTGTCATTGTTCTGTTGTTAAAGACCTGATGGACTGTTTGCACTGAGGTGAATGATTAAATGACTGTACCCGTGAGTGACTGAAAAGTGAGACCATCTCACAAGAATTAAAGCCTTCCAGAAATTAAATGCAAGAATCAAACTTAATCTAAGAAAGTCTGCAGGAACCTACAAAGCAAGCAAGCAGAAACAGAAACAGCTCAGAAAAGAGACAGAAGTATTTCAGAGATCAGCCTTCAGAGAGAGAAAGAATGGTTTAGGAGGCAATACATGAAGACATGTATTGAGGTATTTGTGACAGACAAGTGACACACTTGAGTGCACATAGTACTGATTTGACAAGAATCACCATATAAAGTTGTTCTCTACTGGCCTTTGAGTTTGTTTTTTCCTCCAGTGTAGATAAATGTTGTCTTGTCAAGGTGCAAAATATTATTAGGCTTGCTAAATAAAGCTGTGGTTGAAATAGAGTTTATTGGATACTGAGCTGAACAAGAAGCCAAAGAGTTTTTTCTTTGCCTTCTCAGATTAAAATTATTTATTCAGGAACTCAGACTGAACCCTCGTGCAAGTATGTGGCTGTGTAGATCTCGGGCTGCAACGAATGCCTGAGCCTGGCACTGCTCTCACAGGGAGCCAGAGACACTGCCTGTATACATGTGATCAAGTAAATGATTTGCTCAGGCAGATGGTTGAACTGAGGGAAGAGGTAGAAACATTAAGTAGAAACATTAAGAAGTATTAGAGACTGTGAAAATGAAATAGATTGGTGAAGCCATACCCTGAGGCAAAGGCAGCAGGAAGAGGCTATATCAGAAGTGGATGATCCCCTTCCCTCCTGTCACCAGGCAGAAGGAGAGGATTTAAGGGATAAGGGGGAGTGGAGTCAGATCCCTTCTCGGAGAGGCAAGCGCAACCCTTCAAGGCCCCCATCACTATCCCAATTGCCCTTGCATAATAAGTATGGGGCTTTGGAAATCGAGGACCAGGTGATTGAGGATAGAGAGAATGATCCATCCAGTGAGTTGCCCAGTGCTAGTCACTCACCCCCACGCCTTAGGACTTCCTCAACCAAGAAGGAAAGAAAGGT
>VXBH01008818.1:61571-99756 GCA_013400035.1 Rynchops niger
TTTTCAAGAGCTCCCCAAATGTTTGTATGTATCTTTACAAGTTCCTGGCTGTCAGAACTCTACCTAAGATCTCTGAAATTAAAACAGTCATTTCAGACAAATTAAAATCCAAACAAACAAACAAACAAAAATATCCTAAGTACTTCAGCCCGGCTCAGATTCCAGCAATAGCAAAAGGCTTCATTTTCAAGCAGACTTTAAGCTTGTTTATGGTTTGATGATCAAAGGCTATGGTCCAACATAGCCTTTGAAAAAGCAGAAGGTAGCATTATAAGAAGATCCAATGTATATGCTAAATATTTCTCCTTAGAAAATGATACATTTCTGGTTTCTGTGTTCAGACTGTCAGCCTCTTGGAAAGGGCTCAGAAACATGACATGAAGGGTGAAATCAGTCACCTAACTGCAGGTGTCTACAATGCAGATGCCAACATGTGGGCAATGTACCCAAACTCCTTTTATATTGTGCAAGACTAAAGAACTGTTGTTCTTCTTATCCTGACGAAAATATTTGCATATGGCCAACTGAACATCTCTCTAAGGTCCATGACTAAATCTATATGTAAGGGAAGCTTAAGCACCGAAATGCAGTTGTCTGATTAAAGAACTGAATTCTACCCCTGCTGCAAACAAATGCCACAGGTTATCTGTGCATTTCACCATTTTCACTGTGAGAAGCTTCTGATTCTTTGCCACGTATTCTTATTTACAAAGTGGTAGAGACTCTTCAGTCCTGAAGGCCTTGGTACCATGACAGGCTGTACAAGTAAAAAAATCAAGCTATACTTACCACTGATACACAGAACTCTGACTGTAGTTGAGAAGGACTGTATCCTACCATGAAATCATGAGACAGCAGTAACTTCTACTTCAATATCCTGAATCTTGAAATATTTAAAAGCTGATGTGAAAAGTCACATAAACCCAAATTACCACTCATTTCCTTTCTCCTAATACAGAAAGCAAATGACTACATACAAACCACAACCAAATAACAAAAATGTACTTGCTTAGCAAGCAAGGTTACAGCAACATGGAATTTATATAAAAAATATATATAGTTGCCTACACAAACAACAAGTTACATATCATCCTGCCAATCTGTGCCACCTTAAAGCTAAATTAAACTACATATATCTTTTACAGATTTCATAAATTATTAGTTCTGGAAAACAAGTATGATTTTTTTCTACTAAATTAGCTATTTAGACTTTTGCTATGTAGTAATACAGCTTGGATAGAGTGCTGGACTTAAGTATGACTCTGTCTATCTCTGAGGCACCACCACAATCCATTAAGCTCCCCTTATTTAATCTGTCCATCATAAGCTTAATATGTGATTCATCCTTTCCATATCACAAAGGACTAAAAGGTGATCTTTTGTATTTGAATCTCTAATTTATGCTCCCCATCCCAAGCAGTAAATAGTAGAGAAGAAAGCTTTTTCTGCAGTTTCTTCAGCCCTTTTATCTGAGAAAAAGCAGTTATATGTCGGGTCTCTAAGGAATTTGATGCTCTCTTTATCCCCTGACCTTATTTCCATACTCAGAGCTTCAAGAAAGGAAACTATCCCATAGAAAGATAACATATTCAGAGGTTAGTAGGACTTGCAGTATGTAAATTATGTCTTTATCCCCAAGACCCACTCTATTCTTTTGGGACAAGGGCAAATAAGCTCTCAAAATAAATACCTCATAATGGAATTGTTCTATTCCCCTCTTTTAGATCCTCACTCAAGGAGGAAACAACACAACTCCTAGTCTCTAGAGGAAAACAACACAATAAACTATACAGTGCAGATTTAATATCAAAGAAGGAGGGCATTCCTGATAGATGAAAGACTTTGAGGCTTACCCAGTAAGATTTGCAATATTTCCCTTCGCACAGTAATTTGTAGTTCTTAATTAAGGTATACCATCTCTTTGGAGGGAAAACTGTATTCATTTTCTCACCATTGTAGTCACCATTTTAATAAAGAAAGAGATACAAAAGCACGTTGAAGCTGGAGGGCTACAAAAGACATTTCTTTTGAGGAGGAACGAGTAACGATTGCCTTCAATCTGGATGCCACTTCCAGAAAACAACCCTGCTGACAGAGAAGAAATTTTTCTTTTTTTTTTTTTTTTTTCTTCTATTTCACCACTCTTTCTTTTGTTGTCAGACAAGAGGTATTTTATACAAATAGAGAAATAACAACCGAGAGAGTTTATCATGAAGACATGAGTAATGTTAGAATGGCTTGCTTATTTCAACTCCAGAAACCATTTGGGAAACTCTACTTAAAAGCCACCAAGAAGATGGAAAAACAAAATTAAAGCAAATCCTTAGATGAAACTAAATGCAATAGGCAAGGAAGAGCTGTCTAGTATCTCTAATTATCATGTTTGGGGAATGAGGTAGGGAAGGTGAGTGGAGATCATAAAGGTGTCAAACTTGCAAATCCTCCCTAAGTACTTCTCCTTTTCCCTCTGCAGAGGAGAGGATACTGGGTTAGATGGTTTACTGACAAGAAATCCCAGTAGAACATTTCTTGTCACTGAAAATTCAGATCAGAGTGGAAACTTGCATTATTAAACTGAAATAATGAATTGTCAGCAAAATAACTATTGGTTTCAATAGAACCAGAATTTGGTTCTGTAGTTCTGCCTATCTGTGCATATAGATACAGCATGTAACAAAAGAAAACTGTAATGCTTTAAACACATTGCAGTACTATGATTGTGCACAACCATATTGGAACTGACTGCCTTGTAAGCCTTAAATTTGGTAACACAGGCACGTACATCAGGTAATGAAGACCAACTCCTTTAGCAAGCATGCTGTTCTTAAAACTTCCTAGTTTTTCTATCTGGCATCTAAACAAAAAACCTCTCAGCAAGACTAGTTAAGAAAGAGCCTAAATTTAGTAAAGAGGGTAGAGGGAACTTATGTTTTATTGCTTTTTTTAAACATACGCCCTCAGTTAATATCCCTAAATTATACTGTTTGTGCTTTTGTACACTTACTGCAATGCTGCCCTGTGGTACTCACAGGTACAAAGGGCCCAGGTGCCAGAGTCTTACTTCCTACGCTCACCTACCATATGCAAACCTTTTAACTAAATCATTTTTAATAATTGAAGTGAGAGAGAAAGCAAGTAGTGTTTTGGTGTTGACGTATACTGAGCAGTAACTTGAATTAACAATTAACCTTTAATGCACAGTAAATTAATACTTTCACTACTAGAGTGGCTTTTAGTACTATACTATATCTATAGGTAAAAGCAGCTTACCTGAATAACATGTTTCAGCTTGTCAATAATTTGACTTATTACAGGATCTGTTCCCTTCACTTTTACTTCTGGATTTGCAGACTGAGCTTTGATTCCACTGCCAACCACACGATGGGTATAGCTAGTTTAATACACAAACACACACACAAAAATGGTTTAGTAAATTATTCTACTCTCAGAGAGTCATCTTCTAGTTTGTATTAGCTCTCATGGCATCAACATTCCACTTTAATGAGATGCATTAATTTTGTGCACATATTTTTCACAGAAAAGAAATACAGCATAATGTAATTACTACATTCCACAAAATTGTATTATTTATTACAGCTTTAATTTTACTACAAACTTTAACAAGAAAAGAGTTACCTACATTTTGAAGCGAGAACATTCAGTCCTATGTGTGGGTTTTTGTGTGTGCAAAGACTGTCCTCCATTTTGGTTTTGCTAAATACAACCTACATGGTGATTGCTTAAACGCATGACATTTCAGGATTTCAAAACAAACTCCAGATTCTACACACACGGTATGTTCAGAACTACACCTGAAGTTTCTTAGTGTTTTTGTGAATGCACATGCAGATAGAACATTTATTGCAAGACAACAGCCAAATTGTGCATAAATTATTTAGCATTATATAACCGATATAAGTACAGAGTAGACCAAAATTTACTGAATTTACTGAAAGTAAAAAAGAAGCAACAGGAACCGGATATATGCTCATTCAAGAAAGAACTGCTGTAGTAAGTAGAACATTGTTTCTAATATATCAAAACTCAAAATGCAGAGACTAAAATCAACAACCTAGCACAATTCTGTGGTTTATTAAGACGCAATTCTTCATTCAACTTCCCGTGTTATATGTAATACTCAAGTTACGCAAAAAACCCCTGAATATCTACCTTCTCATCACAGCTACTGTACATTATGCAAATACCCTCCATATGTTAGATTTTGTCTGCATACTCTACAAGAGGATAGCTCTATGTATCTCTGTCTCAAAAATATTTTGCCAGCTGTTACACCGTAAGAAAAAAGAAAGGAAAGAACTCTATCAGGAATGGAGAAAAGAAATGCCTAATTCCTGCCTATTACATCTGCATACGAGCATAGGCAACACAGCATATTCAATTTTTTCAGAAACTGTTTTATGAAAACACTGCAGGTCCTTTTAGCTCTGCAGAAAACCTTCCATGTATGCTAAACAATGAACACTGTTCATTAAAGCAAGATTGCCACATAACAACAATATTTTGTCCGTGATATTTCCTTAAATATCACCTTAACTGAGATTGAGGATATTCCTAAGGAAGTATACATGGACTCAGATATCAGTCCTAAAATGACATTGGCCATGCTCATAGATATAAATTAATCCTGTCATACAAAATGACGCCAAGTTTTCCATAGGTCCCAGAGAGCACAATTTGCCTTCTGTATGACAAAAATTAGTAGCTCCTTTAGGCATTACAAGAAGAAACTTTTTGGACTACAAGTTCTGCAAAATGCTTCAGAAGTGAACAACTTCTGAGGCTCAGCAAAATTTTCCCTGACATTTAAGGTATTAAGAGCCAGGAGTCATTCATCACTTAAGTCCCTTAGAACATTTGATTTCACACAGTAAATACTAAAATTCTAGATCTTCTACATACAGCTCTGTATGTGCTATTTAGGGCAAATCTGCCCTCTATTTCTTCTACTTGCAATCAAGTTCACTGGAAGCAGATATAATATCAATTTAAAATTCAATTATGTATAAACATATCACAGCAATAATCACCTACAATTAATCACCAGTAAAAGATTCCAGCTTTATTCATCCTTCATTTGAGAAAATAGACAGCTGTATCCAATATTCAGGACACGCTGTGTCAGTGAAAAGTAAATACTAAAAATAATAAGTTCATAACTAAAAGCCGTTATGGAACCCTTTACTGATTCACTAGCCATAGTATTACTTGGAATAGATGTTAATGATGCACAGTCAGGACAGCAAGGCTTAATGTACTTAAATGTTGTTCATTGGAACATGGTAGTTGAATGAGTTTATAAAAAAATCTTCATAGCACTGTTGAATACATTGAATATATGAATGGTTCATATTCCTCACAGAGTGGTATTTAGGTTTATAGCAGACAGCTTTTTGTGCTGTCTTGCAGTGATGGGGCAATCCGTCATCTTGCGGCAAAACTTTTTATAGGTTTGTGTACAAAAAATGCAGCCTGCCTGCTAGACTTGGGGGAACGTTTAACACAGCAAATTGAGTAGGGTCAACAAATCTTCTGGTAGCTTCTAAGGATTAAAAAAAACAACAACAACAACAACAAAAACCAAACAAAAAAAAACAAACCACCCCCAAACTAAAAATCTTCTCCAATATTTTTCTCAAAAATCCTTCCTCAACAGCCATTTTTTCTAAATCAAAATAGATAATTCAATATGGAATTCCTTTCTTTCCTTCCTTCCTTCCTTCCTTCCTTCCTTCCTTCCTTCCTTCCTTCCACTTTCCAGCTGAATAATACTGCACTCACCAGATGGACAACTGGTTTAACTCAACACACTGGTTTAATGCAACACAGTAATTTCTCTCCATACGATAACACTATGAAAAAAACTTAAAGGTTATGGCTATCCTTTCTAAACAGTGCTCCCATTTTCTGTTTCACGGCTCGCAAAACCTATGTTCTCACTTTCTGTTACTTGTAATTCTTCAATTAACACCTTTCTTCAAATGCTGCAAACCCAACTAGTACATATTTGCCTGTGAACCACATAACTAGAATATCCTTTTTCTTGTTTTAATTCAATTGATGATACTCATTTCTCTAACTGGGCAGGAAGAAATAAACCACACAGAAGTTGAGACTTGCCTAGGTTACAATTTTATTAATTTGTCTCATCTGGGAATTATCTGGCAGTGACTCATTCAAGGCTGACCATCATTTCTTTTCCAGCTATTTCCAAAATGAAATCCACACCTGTGCACAGCTGGTATTTACCGTAGGACTAACTCCCTTCTTTCACGTGAGGGAAAGTAATACTGTTTTATGAGTGGACCAGATATTAAAAGTTTCAATTTTTTTCCCCAACCTCTTTAGAGCTGTCATTCTCTAATTTCCTTTTCAGCTGCCATTCATAAGGAATAATTGGATTTACTTACCAGTAAAAAGTGTAAGCAATTAATTTTAGTTCTCTCTCTCCCACTCCTAGTCATTGTGTTATAGTAATTGTTTTTCTATTCTCTCAAAGGCAAAATACACATCTGCTCCCCAGGTAGAGGAGCTCTATTATCTAATATTAAAATTTCTTTCTAGGCAATGATTGATTCTCCTTTCTCATGTAAAAAAATATACTCTTTTTCTTATTTACACATTTTCAACATCGTCAAACCCGCGTGGCCCAATGGCTCTTTGACATTTTGGGTTGGAAGCTTCATGTTATCACAGAAACATGTCCAAAATCCATTTGAATGTTCTCTCAGTTCTCATGACTGAAGCAATTCCTATACAAAGTCTTCTTAACCCTGTAACACTGCCTGTAGCAAATTTCACTTAACCTTCAGCTCTTTTGCCCACTTTGGTGAGACACCTCTGCACAGAAAGCAGTTGTATAATATGAGTGGGCATGTTCTAGTCTGGGAATATCCCTGTCCCTCTTTTGCCTGTCCTCACAGCTAGGACATAAAGAAACTGAAAGTTTGGTATTAATTTTCTTCTTTTACAGTCACTACCAGGCTACTTTTTCTTCCTTTCAGGAAGGAAATACACTCAGTCACTTACCTGTCAAAGAACCTACTGACATTAGTTACTAAATAGCATAGCATCCTTGCTGACTGCTCAGAGGTGGGGTTTGCTTTTTTCAGTTGAGACTAGGGAAGGGTAAGCAGGTAAAGCAAAAGTGACATGTGCATTGAAGCAATGACAAGTATCACACTAGTGCTTGATAATACCACCACTTTAGGACTATTATCACTGAACAACTATTAGATCATTAGGTACTGGAAGTAACAACCTCCACATTAGTTGGCCTTACTTGCTCTGAGCTGTTTAGCACCTTTCTCCTTTAATTATCACTCCTGACCTTTCTTTCATCCACAGCCGGCGTGATCCTTTCCAAGACTGACAGAAGTGAATTTGTGATTGCTCCTGCTTCCCACTGCCTGTGGGCCTCCTCACCCTCCAAAGCAATGTTCCCAAGCAGAACAGAGCACCTCTCCACCTAAAACCTTCACAAGTGCACTGGCTACCCCCAGAACAGTTCAAACCCATGTCTGTGACAACTGACACGTTTCGGCCCATCCTCCTGATATTTTTGTCTGTTACAGGCCTCAGCAGACCCCAAATAACACACAAGATTACATCCATAGAAAAATTTTTGTGTGTGGAGGGTGGAAAGGGTTTTAAAATTTGGGTTCATTTCTCATTATCCTACTCCGATTTGATTGGTAATAAATTAAATTAAGTCCCCAAGTTGACGCTGTTTTGCCCATGATGGTGATTGCTGAGTATCCTTATCTCAACCCACAAGCCTTCTGTCTTATTTTTCTCCCCCTGTCCAGTTGAGGAGGGGAGTGATAGAGTGCCCTTACTCAGTCAGGGTCAACCCACCGCACGAAATTTGACACTCCTCTGTGGACCAGTTCACAGCATAAGTGTTGAACAGCATTTTTCCTGTGATGTTGCATTGTTAAGTGATGGTGGACCCAGCATAGAACACCCAAATGTGAATACACTTAACATACTGAAGTAAATGCATTTGTTTGTATGTTTTTCTGTTACTGGAAATAACTAACCCGTATTAAATTTGCTTTCACTGCAAGGTTATCTGGCTTTGACCAATTGACATTAAAAACTATGATTTAACTTTGAGTCCTTTGTAATTACGGTCTTTGGCAAGGCACAAGGCAGGTTGAAAATCTTTTTTTTTTTTTCTTCAGGTGTAAATAAGGCATTGACAAAGCCTTATGAAGTATTGTTTTACTGATTCTTTTCAAAAAAGTAAGATTATGTAAGTCAATCTCTTCTTGTTTAATCTGCTCTTTCTGCTTGAAATAATATCTTTTGCATACAAAAATTACAAACTTACTTATATGTTGTTGTTTTATTTTCCACATATCATTGTGTTTAATTAACAAATGTCTATAAATCCAACATCTTCAAAGATTCTAATGTGAACTAAATGACCTGTCAGAGCTAAACGGGCTATTGGGAATCTGAGCACGGTACACAAAACTTCATCCCTGTTGACTTACATTTACATGCAAAATATGTTTCTCTTTAGTTGGGAGAAAAAATATTAAAATCTCATACTCTTGGTTTGAAAGACTTCATACATTATAAAGTTTTAATACAGCATTAATCACTTTGTGTTTCTTTTACTCCTAATGTACAAGTAATGGGAAAAACATTTTAGGGATTCCCACGGAGGTAGCCTGACTTGAGCAAGTGTTGCTCAGATTTAAATCCTGAGGAAAAAAAGAAAAAAAAAAAAAAAAAAGACAAATTTCTTGCTAGAGAAGTAATAGACCCGCCATCTGTGCTCATTTCTGTACAAGCATGGTAATGTATCACATCACTTTAATAGGCAGACTTGGTCCCCAAGTACTATTCATTTTCATCAACACTAGGGAAAAAAAACAAGCACCAATATATTTGTATTCTAGAAACATGTTTTAAAGTGATGAATAACAAGGTGCACATTTTCTGAGCTCAATATATGAATATTCATGTAAATTTTCTGTTGCTCTCTATTGTATCTAGAAATGTAGTTGGTGTGTTTTCTAATCGATTGTATCAATATCTCTGTTAAAAGAGAAGACCATGCTCTATTGGCTATCACTGATTTCTTGGTACATGCACTTGGAAAAGCTATTAGAAGTAATGAATATATTAACTCTCATAAGGATCAGCCATTTTGGACATGGTGCTTAAGGCAGATCTACTTCTGTATCCCTCCAACACAAATAATCTATGTTACATTGTGATGACAATGTATACTGATATATCATATTTATTGGCAACAACCGATCATGATTTTCCATTCCTTCGAAGTAGTTTTGCGGAATAACATCAGTATAGAATAGATAGAGTAAGAAATCAATGCTAAAACTGGGTCTGAGCCATAAAGTTTTAATCTAGATGCAAAATTCTCCAGAGTTCAACTCCCAGTGTTAGTAATGTTTTGCTTCAGACCTGTTATTCTTTAAATTTGCCGCTACTTATCTCTGCTATTACTTAAGTATGAAAAGAACAAAAATCCTTTGTTAGCAACAGATTTGTTTCGAGTAAAGCGAACCTTATTTAGCACAGCCTTTCACACAGCTACTTAAGAAGCTTTAAGAAACTAAATATCTTCAAAAAGAAGAAACATGTATTATATTATGGAAATAAACAGGGAAAATTTTCAGTTGAAAAAATCTGCTATATGATTCTCACCTGCATTTGCGATATTTCATCTCAAATTTAATTTTAACTGATTGTATTACAGTAATCTCCATGAAAGCAAGAAGACAACAACCACTAACTCTCTCTATTGACTTAATTTTCTGCATTTGAAACTAATTTGTTGTAAATGAAGCAATGGTGATTTTCATCAGCTGACTATTTAAAGCACTGAAATGCTAGGGAAATAGTTTGAAACTAGGTGTTTATTTCCTGTGGGTTCTCTGTGAAGCTCTGGACAGAGAGAATAAAATACACAAGACTAACTTGATTTTTAAAATAATATATTTATTTACTGTATTTGCTCTGCTGTATTAATCTTTTTTAACTGGGATTGATACAGTGACACCAAGATGCAACTTTTGCAATACGTTCCTCCTTCACAAACTGGATTTTCTTGTTTGTATGTTCTAGTTTGGAAGAATAAGCATTCATGTACTGGCATTGCTAAAAGATTTGTTTTGTGCAGCTTCTCACCTTAATTGTATTCTAAATTACTTCACAGTTTAGGCTGCTGGCATTTACAAGTTGCAAGCAAGCATGTGTATTTATATAGTCTTACTGTGCTTAAGAATGGTAAAATACCACAGTGTGCCTACTATGTTTCGGTTTACTTCAAACCTGGAATATGATTTTTAATAATTTCTTCTCTGCTTGCTTCCTTGCTTTATGATTGCTGATAATTGTTGTTTTACACCTGCCCTTGCTAGCATCTTCATCACTGCTGGACATTTCAAAATTCTGGGTAACTGTTAATTGAGACATTCACAATTACCTGAATACTAGTAAAAAGTAAACACGTGCAGCAACAAATGAGTAAGAGTGTTTAGTGGTGCAAATTTTAATTAGCAAATCTGAACAAATCAAAGAATCACTACAGTCATAAAAAAAAGTACTTGGAGCTTGTGCAGCTGTTTGTGTCTAGTTTGCTGGTTTTGCCTACTCTTACATAGTTTTTCAACATTAGATATTGCAAAGTTAGCCTCAGAAAACTTGTCAAAAATATTTTGCACCTAGTTATCAGAACTAGTAATTCTAGTCATTTTCAATACTTTTTCATTGATCAACATTTATTTCAAAATAAGATAAAATGTCTTTTAATTTCTCAATGAAAAATTATTTTTAGATCTGTAATTTGGTATATATTTGAAATAAACGGATTGCATATACACTTGTTAAATTTACAGAAAATATTAAGTGTGGAAGACAACTGAGTAAAAGTTGTGTTATTTATGCTTCAGACAAAAATATGTTCCTGTAATCATTTAGGCTAAAACATGTCTAATAAAAGATATGTATTTAGGTTTTGATCATTGACTAGGCCTGCCTTGTTAAAGGAAAAAACAGTAGGTCAGCCTTTGGGCTTTTCTACACTTGAAAACTAAGTGACGTGTCTTTGGAATACTCCTTTATAAACAGATATTTCATTGAAATTTGCTTATTTGGAACTAGGTTCATGGGAATAATACAAATCACATCGAAGTATGTAATAAAGAAACTATTACAGAGCCTTTCAGAATATCTCTTTTAATGAATTTCCAAGTGTGACCCAGACCTTTGTTATTTTGTACGGCACAAAATCTATCCTCTCAATAATTTCCATGATGTTCTAATCCTACAATCGCTCTTCCAAAGCTTGAAAACAACCCCAACAATCCTTCATGGTCTTAATTTGAACACCAAACATTTTGAGAGGATTTTATACAAAGTGGTTGGAAGCCAGTTCATCATAGTTTTGATGTTAACTGTGTCTTCCAAAAATAAGTTCTTAATAAACAATAAGAAGTGCTAATGGATGTCCTGAAAGCTTCATTAAGCAGACAGGTCTCCCTCTGAAGAGACTTCCAAAAGCACCAACTTCTCTCTAGTTGCTATGTATGGAACATGTATTTAGAAGGATTGTTTTACTAAGTATCTGAAATTTGGTACAAGACTTGTGTCTGTTAAGTAAGACTATATCCTTTTTGCAAAGAATGCAACTTCTACTGAAGTGAAAACTACTAAAGCGAAATTTTCTTCTTCTTCAGAATTACTATATTCTACACACTGAACATTCGTGTTTTGAAGCTTTCTTCTAGCAGAGCAAATAAATTCTGATCATTTTTAAAAACAGATTAGCACAGTTGTGACTGTTTTGAAATACATCAAATTTGCCTGGATCTGCGTTGACTCATCAAAGTAATCTATTTCAAGATAAGGTTATTTAAATATATTTTTTTAATACTGTCTTTTCCTGCTGATTTTCCATCTTCCTTCTCTTGGACATCATCTGAATGAAGTAGTCCACATAAACTCAAAGAATTCTAGAACAATTCTGCCCAAACATCATGAAAGCTTAAATACATTTCCTTGTAACTGCTGCTATTTCCTACCGTAAAGAAAACTTATATATCATGTTACCAATGTCAGAGAATTCTGTTTTGGTTTGCTTCAAAATATAATCTTTACACTCTTTCAAAAGCTCAAGAACTTTTGAAGAATTCTCACTTGAAAGATACCATGGAAATTAATCTTCTTGTCAATTAATGGTAACCACTGTAATAGTTATCTATGTGTATGTATCTCAGGAGTATGTTGTGAAATTCCAGACAGAGGCACTGTTCTTATATGTGATGCAAAATGAATACCACAAAGAGCGAGACAAAACACCCAGTCAACAGCTTTGTTCTGTCAAACAGAAACTTAAACTCTGATGAGCATCCCACCCTAATGGGGGGAATTCCTCACCCCAACAATGTCCGAATTGTCCACAGAGGAAAAAGAAAAAGCATCTGAGAGGGAACCTCTATCAATCTGCAATGCACCTTAACAAATAAATGTGTTCTAGTAATTGCAAGCTCTGTTGAAGAGAAAAGAACTGAAGAGGAGCTTTGAGACAGATATTTCATTTAAACTAGGTGCCTTGGGTAAGCCACATGTTTAAAATTGAGAAAATAAATTCTTATTACATTAGAAAATAACTAAACAGCAGACATATGTAAGTGCACTAAATCTAGATAAATAAGGACAACAATATCTCCTTCTTCTTGTAGTACTCTTGAAATCTTCTTACAACCTTAATAATTCTACTGTACCTTCATTTAATGGAGCAAGGAAATGAGAGATATTTATTATCATAAACAAGCACATAAATGTTTATAGCAAATAACTGGCAAAACAGAAGGAATTATCTTGGAAAAATAATTCGAATAATTTGGAAACACAACATTGTCAAGCCTAATTAGTCTAAAATTGAGAAACCTGGTTCCCCTATAGGACACTGAAATATCTCTGCTTAGCCATGGCACAAGAGTCATGTAACTATGGCATTATGACCTTGGAGACAGAAATCTCCAATAACCACCAGATGTTGGAGACAGAAGTCTGTCATTTCATACTTTGTCCAACGTAATGCTGCAGCGCACAAACCAAAGTATCCTCTGGGAACTTGGAATACACCTGATCATTTTAGGACTGATAGCTGACACAGTGCTGGCACAGTCAATACTTATCACACAGCCACATGGGGACTATACCACTACAAATCGTGTCAAAGGTGCACTCTTCACAATCCATTCTTTGTTATTGAGTAGTTTGGGGGTTTTTGAAATAATTTATGGAAAAATAGCACAAAATGATAGTTATGAAGTTATGGTGAAGGACTACCAAGCAGATAATAAACCTGAATATGATTATTGACAAAAGAAAATAAGTTCATTCAGCAAATAAAGCAAATAAAGGTCAAATGAAGGAAGCAATGTAAGTTACTGTGCAATGCCAAGACTGAAATGCTATTTCAGCAAATCCACTGACATGAGCCACTCGATAGATCTTTTCCTGTTTATTCTAAACAGTGAAAATCCCTGTGGCGGTGAAGCTGCTTTTTACTGGCCCTCTCTGTTGTCAGACTACACTCAGAATTAACAAAAGATTGGTGGATTAATAATAAATCAAAGTAAGTGGCCAATCAATCTCTGTGGCTTTGGATTCATTATATCTTCCTAATTTATCTAAATGCGCATGAATCACAATGCTGCAAACTAGGAATCGATGACAGGTATCCAACACACAATGCTTACCATCTTAAACGTTTTATGACACCAATGTGCTTAACTTTGTGTGGGATGGTGGGGTTTTGGGTTGTTTGTTATTTTTTGTTTGTTCATTTATTCACAAATAAAACACTTTGTTGCCATTTTCAATGTTTTTTAAACCTAGAGAATATAACCTTGTCTTGAGGAGACACAGGGTGTAATTCTGTCTTCATTCAAACCAGTTTTACACTTACACAAGCATGCTTACTTCATGCACGTCTGTGTGAGAGGAAAATCAGTCCCCAGATGTATTACTATACAATTTGGACTGGTTTCATTTTTATAAAAATATATAAGACATTTTACTGAAAAAGAGTTTTCTCAGCAACTAGAAGTTTCTTCAGCTACTAACCGACAACTGTTTTCTTATTTCACAGCTTTATTATTCACAGCACCTTTGCTGGTTGTATGTATAACCTGATCTGCAAAATACCTGCACTGGCTCTTCTCAGAGTGAAGAACAAATACAGAGTTATGGATCAGAAGCTCTACAGCATATTGTATTTTATTAAATAATAGAAAAAGCATTACAGTATAATACCAGTGATGTGCTAGCGTTACTTAATCTTTATGGGAAATTAAGCCTTTTCTAGAATGCCATTTTTTATCAATTACAGTTGAGTAAAGGTTTCATTCTGTACTGATCCTTAACTAGTCTTATCCCAAACATAAATATGGTTACCTTAACATTTGATGCTTTTCACCTTCCATGAGAGGCATGATGGGTAATTTTTAAAGTATTTCAGGAGAAGTCACAAAGAATATGGGTTTTAAATAAAGTCATATTCAAAGATAGTGGCATATGCATTAAGATCTCCAGCCTCAGAAACCACTCATATCAGAGTAGTCAACTGAAGTGCCTGGAGAAGGCTGAAGGGTTGTGTGTGAAACCACTAGGAAGGTATTTGAACTGGCCTGTTAAGACACATATCCTTCATTTCAAATTTTGTTAGACAAAATCATATCAGTACAACATAGGCATATTTTAGATGCACATTCTTAGTATCAGACAGAATAGGAATAATGTAAAGACTATATACAAAGCACATCATGGTACAGGGGGCATAAGAAGGGATAAAAACACATTTGAGATTGTTTCAATGTTTTCCACAACATTTCAACCCGATGGTTCTTGCATTCACGTATGATGTGGCACCACTGTTTAATGTTTCTTTAAAAAGATGAACTCATCCTTTACCCTTTGTGCGTACAACCAACAAATATATGAGCTAAGAAAGCCTTCATAGCTAATGTTAAATTCTTTGAAGATAGGGATTGTATTGGAGGCTTAAGAGCTTTAATAAACTTTTGGCTATCCTTTTCTTCCCAACCACCCCTTTTTGTGTCTTATTTTTACAAATTTAATTTATCACATTGAATAAGTTTTTACTTTTAGATATAAATGACTGGATGTAAATGCATTTATTTTCTCTTTAGTGGATAAAGGTTTATGGGATGACAGTAGTAAAAATATTTTTTATGGAAGGATAGAGATGATCATATTTCCATGTCCTAATAAAACTAATTGGTTCAGTTCTATTTTCTATGAATATCTGTAATTGTTCTTTGTTTTGCTGTGTTGTGACAAAATTACAATGAAAATGTTGCAGTGACTCAATTTCACCTTCTTCCCATTCACTCAAATCTTAATAAAATAGAGATTTTAGACAAATATGACATAGTTTTCCCCTGAGAATGCCCCCAAAAGAAGGAAGATGACAAACTATTATCAATTGTGTTCCACTTAGCTATCTTTAGCTATTTAAAAATAAGGCATCTATTACCTAAGCTTCCCCTACAGAGTAGGGTAAGAGAAAGAAAAGAGAGAGAAGGGCCTCTCGAGGGAAATACAGCACCTACAATTTGCCATCTCCATTGGACATGCCTCCTAAACAACTAGTTAGACACAATCCTGAAATAGCAAATAACTAAACTGAAATGAGATTGCATTAGCCTTCATGTATTCATTGTTGAAATCATAAGCTTCCTGCAGTAAACCTGTTATTCCCCCTAGTTTTAGTCATCGTAATTCTTACTTATACTTATTTGTATCATGGAAGATACTATGAAAAGACAGTAGTTAAATATTATTATTTGTCTACCTATTGGAGTAATGGGAACTGTATACCCAAGCATCAGAAGGATGTCAGAGAACATGCAGTTCAGTGCAATCTAGGAAACAGTGCAGCTAATAAGTTTTTAGCTTCCATTTTGTTCCTAAAGTAACTCAAAGTATTTCATTTACTGAAATATTCAGTAGAACCTGACAAATTAAAAGACAAAACTCATGAGAAATTTATACAGATTATAATGGACTGCTGGAAGCTAAAGCTCTTCCTAAGAAAAGAAAGGTTCCGCTTTCTTCCTTTGGGATCAGAAGGGGAGGAAGTCTTGTCTATTGTAAGTTTGGAAGGTCTATGTGACTGCTTAGTGTGCAGTCTGAAGGGAGAATCAATCTAGGCAAGGCTATTCTCAGAGATTTGATTTTTAACTTCACTTGTGATATTGCCTCGGTTACAGAAATTAATGTCAAGTAAGTAACAAGGGGTTCAAGGATAATGTAAGTCAAATAGGCTATCTTCCCTATGGGAAAAACTGTCAAAAGAAGACAAGAAAATGGGGTCAAAGTGTTGCTAAAAACATTCTTCAGGGAAACACCACCCTGCAGCAACTATTGCATGTCTGAAAATATTAAATGAATCTTGTGTTGCAAAAATGTATATAATTCCAGTGTACAGTTATAGATTTGTATTTGTATGTATATACATATGTATGTACAGATGTGTACATTTCTGTTTTGATCTACATACTGAGCCAAACTTATGTGTCTCTGTCCTGTATCATAGACCCTAATGAAATGATCAGAATGTTTATGAACAATAGCTAGATTTTAAAAACATTGTCATAATCAGGACTTTCACTGAGAGAAAAAAACCAACATGCTTCAGTATCAAGGGAGTTGGGAGAGTAGAGTTTCACTTGTGTCTCTACATATTTCTGATTTAACATTGAACAAGCAACTGGAAACTAGGTCTTCAACACTACAAGAGTGTTGCAGTGACATTTTAGTCATAAGTTTTAGGTCATTGGCCGATGTCAGGAAAATCACAGCCTAATTTCTCATGCAAAATGTCTGGAGAGAGAGTAGTTTAAGAAAGGGATTTGCAATGGCCAGCACAGTCAGTTTTGGTAAACAGAAATTAATAAATTTCTTATTCCAAACATTATTTTGTCTTTGTCAATACATGCTAATGTCAAGCCACCTAAAAAATATTTCTCTTCACTGGGCAGTTTTATTTAAATTCTATTGATTCTGTGGAATTTACTTCATTGTCAACTGCAATGATTAAACATAATGATTCAGGTGACTGATGTGCCTCAGATTTATTCCATGCTGTAACACAAGAAAGAGCTGGATACAGGAAACTCTCCTCTCTGTTGACAGAGCATTAATCAGTCAGTCCCATCAATATGTCATTCATTTATAGACTAATTTGGCCAGAGACAAAAAGGACTGTGGATTGTTGTTGGGGAAGAAAGAGAGAAAGATAAAACTTCCCATATCTTTATACAAAGGTACTTATTCTTTGTTTTACAGTTACTGGATAAAATGATGAAATATTCATAACAGCAAAAACTGTGACTTTGACATCTAGTTCCTAGCAAGCCATCCTAGTCATTAGGCTAGAGGCCCATGCTCATTCCTATAATGTTTTTTCAACTCATGAATCTCAAATTACTCCATACAAACTGAAGAAATATCAGTGGGACAGACTGAGAAATGTCTTTTCTGATGCCTACAATGGCTTATACCCCTGTGGATTCTGAAAGGAACAGTAAATGGCCTGTACTCCATACTCTGTTGGCACGTTTCTAATTGCTGAATTAAAGGAATCAGGAAACTACCTTTTTAACAGTGCCAAATCCTCCTCAGTTTTTTGGTGTTCTTTTAAACATGCATCCTAATCAGTTACACGTGCTCTGATAACACTTAACAGATTGCATATTGCATATAAAAGAGCCAAATCTTCTAAATTGTGAAGCCCAGAGAGGTCGGTGCTTAAGCTGGAATTCAGCTGTTCCACACTCTTATCCCTGAAATAGGTTTTTAATAGCCAAGAATGAAACAGAACTTGGCAAACAGTTTAAAGAGGAAGTGCCATAAATTATTGCAAGCAATAAAAGATGTAGCAGCATGAAGAGTCATACAAACTTCTGATGTACGGAGGCTTGAACTAGAAACTGAAGAAGAAAACAGAGTGTCTCTGAATGAGAAGGCTGCATCAAAGAAGCAAGACAAAGTTAACTTCTTGGAGCTTTTTGAAAACCATGATGGTACATTTAATCATTATGGATTTGGATCTAAAGAGTAAAAATTAAAGGAAAAGAAAAATAGAATTTTGAGTCCTTAATATTAAGGCTATCAGAGCACAAATATAACCATATTTAGTTTGTGTTCCTGGTAAATATCCTTTCCACTCCTCCAAGTCTCTAGCTTATGCAGCGAGATAAGCAGTTCCATATATTTGTTGGCTCGGAGGCCAGCATATAGTTCAGCAGTAATATATGGCTCAGAAGCAATTGTTTTGATTTTTTAAAAAAATGAGATTGCTAAAAGAGATGACCTTATTACTCCAGAATTTTGATAAGTGCCACTTTAGACTCATTTCAAATAATACACACAAAGCCTCAATTTAGAATGTAACTTTTTTATTATTTTTGTAGTGCTTAAAATGAACATAATATCATGTGCCCACGAATCTAAGTGATAATAATCTCAAGGAGCACTCTATTTTCCTTTTATTGAAAGTCTGATGTGACTCAATCAGCTGTCTATAGAATCTACTGAGATGAACAATAAACTGTAAGGCAGATATTCAGTATCTTGTAATAAACTGAATTGACCATCAGTGTTTTCAGTAACACTTCAGAATCTGTCTAAAAAATACAATTGTTTAGGAATATATCCCTTTTTGTTAGCAAATATTTCTTAACAGAAGATAATGTATCTGCAGCCTCCCTGAAAAGGACCTGGGGACTGACACTAAGTTAAATATGTAACAGCAATGTACCATTGCTGCAAAGTGGATTGCATCAGGACCATTGCCAGCAGGTCAAGGGAGGTGATCCTTCCCCTCCACTCATCACTGGTGAGGCCACACCTGGAGTAGTGGGTCCAGTTCTGGGCTCCTCAGTACAGGAGAGACATGGACATACTGGAGAGAGTCCACAGAAGGACACAAAGATGACAAAGGAACTACAGTGTCTCTCCTATGAGGAAAGGCTTGAAGAATTGGGACTGTTTAGCCTTGGGAAGGGAAGTCTCAGGGGTAATCTTATCAATGTATGTAAATACCTGAAGGGAGGGTGCCAGGAGAAGGGAGCCAGGCCTTTTCCAGTGGTGTCCAGTGACAGGACCAGAGGCAATGGTCACAAGCTGAAACACAGGAGGTTCCCTCTGAGCATCAGGACACACTTTTTTACTGTGTGGGAGATCAAGTACTGGCACAGGTTGTCCAGGGAGGTTGTGGCGTCTCCATCCTTAGAAATATTCAAAAGCTGTCTGGACACGGTCCTGGGCAACTGGGTCTAGTTGGCCTTACTTGAGCAGGGGGTTGTACCAGATGACCTCCAGAGGTCCCTTCCAACGTCAACCGTTCTGTGATTATGTGAATGCATAGTTATTTATTTCTCATTTCTTGATGTTGAATTGTGTATTACGTTCTTCACAGTTTTACTCATACAGTTCTTCCTTACTGATCAGTAATCTTCAGACCAGCCATTGCAACCATGTAGTAACTGGGATTTCCCTCAGCAGAAAAATTATTTACTGTGTGAGTAAATTCTATTTCAGATTAGAAGATCATAAAAAGTACAGGCTTTCTATGTTATTAACAAAAGAAGTTTGTTTTTTTTTTTCTGAAAATTCTAGGCCTGCTACCAACTACTTTGTTATTAATTAAAACAGTCAGAAAATTGAACGTCCCATTCACAAAGTAGATCACTTTACAGTTTATTCTGCTGAGTGGATCTGAGCAGAAAATAATTTCTTAAATAATAGAATGGGATGCTAAACAGCCTAGGAACTTTGCTTTCTTGTAAACTGACAGGCAAGTTCCAGAAGATGAGGACCTACCTAAAACTGAATTATTTGTTTCATAGAGTGGCATCCTTGTCAGAGTACAGTGACTACCTCTTTGTATCTGGGAAGTCAACAGCATAGAAAAATGACCTGTCAAAACACACAGGTACTAAGAACAACCCAGAGCCCCACAAACCAGAAGAGAGAGCAGAAAGCTGGTCAGGGCAACAGGGTTTCCAATGGACTACATTACAAAGGAAAAAATTACGACGCTATGAATGTTTTGTTTCTGACAAACCATCTTCCTCCTATAAAAAACTATTCCATCAGACAGCTTTTGCTCGTACTTACCTATTTCTAATAATAGCATATCTAAGATATAATATATTACTATATAATAATAGTATATCAGCTGGTTTGTAATTCTGTGATTATGAATAGTAATTGAGATGCATGAATATCTTGGTGAACAGGTTGCACAGAGCAGAAAATTATAGTGCCAGCTCTCGAATACTCTTCCAATGTTGGCCATTAAGAGATACAGGCTCTGTGGACAAATTTAGAACAAGTTATTTGGCTGCAGTTCAACCAGACATTCAAATACTTGAAGCTCAGTGTTAAGCATAACTCTTAAATTATCTTAAACTCTCTGATATGCTGTCAAACACTACCTTAAGCCATCTAGCAAAGTAGACATGAGATTTGATTCAATCCATCCAACCCAAAAGCAGTTTTCCTAGTGGTAGTAAAGACTGAGAGAAAGTTCTATATATAAAAGATGAAAAAAAAACCTCTGAACCCAAAAGCATTACTGATATATAATCCTGTTTGCTCTGTGAACATACTGAGGATCTAACCAGAGAACAACTACACAGAAGGAATTAGAATAAATTCATTGAAAAAAAATAACCGTATTCAAATGATATTTCTTTTCAGAATCCCTGGAATCCCTTTATCTTGGGCTTGTTCTCAGAACTGCTTGGTCCATACTTTTGGGAAAATACTTACATTTGTGTGATAGTAATATGGTCCCCGTCTCAAGACCCTAAATACTTTTTTCCAGAAAATAAGTTAACAGTGTGTATTTTCTCCTTGTATTTAAAGTTCTCAGTGTGAATAAATCTACCAAATAACTTTCAGAGTAACTAATAGATCTTTAGAGAACTTCCTAATATTGATGCATCAATTTTCAGAATGCAAATATGAGATAAGGAAGTTTCATTTCTGATTCATTCTCTGAAAGACTGATTCCAAAACTGCCTCATAAGGAAAACTTTTGTCCTTCAGAAAAACATCACTTTGAATTCTACATTTCTTCTTCCAGAAGTTCCCCAAAGCTTCTGGTTATTACTTAATTTTGATACTTTTGAATAAGCTTCATGGAGATCTGAAATGTAACTTAGACTTATGTTCAGTGTTTTATTTATTTGTTCTTTATGGCTAATTCTACTTGTCTAAAAACATATTCTCCTCATTCCTGTTCATGAGTTTGTTCTGCATCTGGAAATAATTTATTTGTTTTTGGTTTTTTTTTTTTTTTTTATTTCAGGCCACCTGGTCTTCTTTCAGTATATACGTGTTTACTGCACAGCTTCACTGGCGCAGCCTTGAATTTTTCTATAAGAATATCTCATTTTGTCTGAATAGCATGGCAATGCTTGCCACTCTGAAGACAGCCAAAATTCAGTATAGCAGAAAATTCAGGATAGCAGTATTGTCTTATTTTAGTTCTTAGTAGTAGGTGAGGCAAAATCCCATTTTGTCCCAAAAATTCCTAGTTGTAGCCCTGAAAGCTCATGGAAGGTTTTCACTTTCCAGATCAGATTTTGCTCCTCATTAAAAATCATACTGGCATTGCTCTTTACCAGACTGCTGGTACACTCTTCCTGGGTGTTGTTTGAACAATTCTTAAGAACTTAAGATTTTTTCACCTGTTCTTATACCCAAAGGGCATTTCTTCTCACACCTTGAGGAGTTTACTTCATTGTTGTATCTTGTGAAATAACAGAGGTTTATGACCAATTGCTGGCCACAAGCCCAATGGCACTCTGTGGTTTTTGTGGCCACAAATCTAATGATGTACTCTCTCTAGAACACATCGGTTATGTCCACATTACACAGAACTTGATCCTGCAGCCTCTTTTTGGTCTGTTGAGGTCCTGTGGTCTGTTATCATTTCGCATAATTTTTAAAATAAGAGTGACTGAAACACTGTACTAGGTGGCAACCTGCCAGAGAGGTATTTTTATTGCATGAAACTAAGGGTAAGCAATGTTTGTACCATGAGGGTTCCTGGGGGAATTTAAGAATGCAACACTTCACAAGGCAGTTCCTCAGGGGTGTGTAGGGTGGACACAGCCAGACTTGCTGCCATACTATCTTTTAAGACCGGTACCTGGAGTGAAATTTGTCATATACTGTGCATAGTATTGAGTGGTTCAAAATAAAGTTGGAGAGTGGGCTAACAAGTTAGCCATTAGGGTGAACCATGACAGTACTCAAGTTTGCGGCCTAGACATCTTATGCTTAATGGTGTGAATGTACTCCATTTATTTGTCTAACTTCTTACTATTTGATGGCGTCTGTGGACTGACAGCTCCATCCAACTTTTTTTCCTGTCATTTTCCCACTACCCACTAGTATAACCCTACCAACACAGGCATTTCAGACAAGGGTTGCTGTTTCCATGCTTATTCTCCTGCTTTGGAGCTTCTGTCTGATTACATTTATCTACTTCTGTGCTTTCCTCTTTAAACACAGTGCTACAAACAATCTTCTCCTCTTTCTAGGGGCTAGAACTATTGCATAAGTCGGTTTTAGTCGCACCATCTTAAGGCCATTCTTCAGACTTTGCAGTTTTCTCCACTGAATTTATATTTTCCTTAGGAGACTGTAGTCTGCCAATAAAAAAACCTGTTGAAACAACAGTATTCAGACCACTTGAAAATATTTGTATCCTAATGAAGAAATAGGTTGTTTCGGTTTTTTTTCCTTGAAAATCCTTCTTATAGCATAAGGCCCGATTTGATTTATTATACAAAAGACATTTTACGGTGAAGTATATGAAAGCTTAAAACACCTATGTGAGTTATTAGAGGAACTTTATCACAAGTACTGTAAAGCAGTGGAATAGGTTCTGGAAAAGATGTGGATTTTCCATTTGTGATTTGATGCTGGCAATCCTGTACTGCCATGAGTCTGCTGTAAACACTCAAACAAGGCTTGGAAGCAGCAATTTCATCTGAATGTCTGAACTCTACACACAAGGCAATATGTCAGAATACTAATGTGCCTAATATTGTAAGCATTATACTAATGTGGTCTATTATTTTAACCTTTCTGGCCACTTCCTGCTTAATTTTGAATGAGCATTGGGATGTGTTTTTCAATAGGATATATCTTTTCAACCAGTGTAGAAGGCACACAGTGACTAAGTCACAGGAAGAACACTTGGGTCAAAGTATTCAGGACACATCTCAGAAATACTCATTATTCAGGTCATTGATTTTGCTACTTTGTTTTCAGAATAGGAGTGAGTCACCAAATGGCACTGAATAAATTTTTTCAGCTTGTAGCATTCACAGAGAGCAGTATTAATGCAACCTATATTTTCTGACTTAATCAAGACCCAATCTTATGGTCTTCCTTCAAAGGAATTTTCAATTTAAGGTCCTGATCTTTCAATGAGTCTATTCAAAGAGGCCTCTCTCCACGCATATAGTAGAAAATGCAGACCTCGGTTGCAAATATGATTATTCTTATAATATCATTGGTTTGGACATATTAGACAAATATTGAAATAAAGAGGTGCCCATATATCCTGATTTTTTATTTATTTGTTGGAGTGTTTTTTAAATAGAGCAGCAATATTATAAAACAGAAGATACAGCAGCGACTTTGCAAACAGTCTCTGATATTATTAAACAAGTGTGATGCCCACCAAGACAGACGTAGGCATGTCCTGCCTTGGGACCCCAACTTTCTTTTGTCTTAGCTGAATTTTGACAGATGTCATCCAAGTTTATGAAATGAAAACCACTGTTCAGATGATGAGAAGTAGTTTCAGACTCCTTTAGACATCCTGCTTTAAATCTTCCTCCTCAATTATGTTTCCAAGGGCTTTATCAACCCTCAGCAGAGGCAGGCAGGGAGGGCACTATCAGTGCCTTTGAACACTCTAACTCACTTTGGTGATGTTTAAGAAAGAAGCATACATTAAAAAAAAATATTATTTTGAAGAAAGAGTTTAAAAGGAAGTCAGAAGAAAGCAAAGAACTGAACTCAAATTTCTCCATTCTCAAGCTGTGACATAAACATTGGACAATTATTCCTCTATTTATCTGTCATTTCACTAGGTTATTGGAAACAAAAAATGATTAAAACTACTGGCTAGTGCACTAAGGGAATCAAATTTATTTTTTGTCTCTGGAGGAAAATGGTTTTGTAATTTTAAAATTCATATGAGATGACAGAAATCTGAACATCAACAAAAATTTATTTTTGTCCCCAGAGAAAAATGAAAATTAATTACATAAATGAATTACCAAAATTCAGATAAAACTGACCTTTAATAAAAATTAGGTGTCTGGTCAAGATTTTCTTCTTAGGAATGGTTACACTAAATTTACTTTTCCATTTGGTTTTTACTTTATTTTTGTAAATGGAAACAGACTCTATTATCAAGCAAATGAGATGTCCTAGCTTGCTTTCTTCTATTTTCTGTTGCAAATTTTGTCTTTTTTTTTTTTTTAATTTTTAACCTGAATGTAATATAAACAAGCCCCGAGAAAATAAATATTAAACAAAAAATCAAGATTTTAATGATGTTTCTTGACTGCAATCTTTAGTGTAATTTATATAAATCTGTTTATATCATTTCTAAATATGTTTGAACTAAGTCAAGTTCTATACTGAATTGCAGGAGTATATCATACATATAATGTTAACTATATCTTAGTTTTCTTTGCCAGTTTGCTTCTAAGGATGACATCAGCTTAATGAAGGTAACATTTATTTCCTTTTTAGTTTGTGCTTCATTCTGTTTAGCTATTAATCAAAGACTGTGATCAATAAATAGTTACAGGAGACATATTTCGCAAAATTGTCAAGGGCCAAACCAATAGCAAGTTCTGTATGTGAAGAATATTTGCCAGGAGCAAATAAAGATGGAAACTGTAAAGGCAAGGTCACACTGGCTGTTTTTTTCTGGCAAGCGTATGTTGAAAAGTTGATTATTGAGGGACTGACTCGAGAAATTTATGATGAAGAAGTGCTTACCAATATGAACTCATCTTCCCAATGGATTGAGCAGTTTTGCTTGCCTTTCTCTAATCTGTGGTTGTTCATTAATTTTTAATTGCTTCTGGAATGGTTTCAGCCACTTGTGTGGCTTTATTATATTGCAGCCCACATTGTGAACTTGTATTGGGTTCGCATGGCAAGGTTTTGGTAATGGGGGGGTCTGTAGGGGTGGCTTCTGTGAGAAGCTGCTAGATACTTCCCCCATGTCTGATAGAGAAAATGCCAGCTGGCTCCAAGATGGACCCATCACTGGCCAAGGCTGAACCCATCAGCAACAGTGTTAGTGCCTCTGGGATAACATATTTGAGAGAAAAATAAAAAAATCTGCACAACAGCAGCTGGAGGAGAGGAGTGAGAATACATGAGAGAAACAATTCTGCAGACACCAAGGTCACTGAAAAGGGAGGGGGAGGATGTGCTCCAGGTACTAGAGCAGAGATGCCCGTGGTGAAGACCATGTTGAGGGAGGCTGTCCCCCTGCAGCCCATGCAGCTCCGTGGTGGAACAGATATCCACCTGGAGCCTGTGGAGGACCCCACCCCAGAGCAGGCTGATGCCCAAAGGAGACTGTGACCCCATGGGAAGACCGTGCTGGAGCAGGATCCTGACACCACCTGTAGACCCATGGAGATAGGAGCCCACGCTGGAGCAGGTTTGCTGGCAGGACCTGTGACCCCAAGGAGGACCCATGCCGGAGCAGCCTGCTCCTGCATAGAAAGGACTGCACCCCATAGAAAATAAACATGCTGGAGCAATTAATGAAGAACTGCAGGCAATGGGAAGGACTCAAGTTGGACAAGATCATGGAGGTCTGTCTCCCATGGGAGGGACCCCATGCTGGAGCACGGGAAGAGTCTGATGAGTCCTCCCGCTGAAGAGGAAGGAGCAGCAGAAACAAGTGATGAACTTAACCACAACCCCCATTCCCCATCCCCCTGTGCCACACAGGGGAGAAAGTAGAGAATTCAGGAGTGAAGTTGAGCCTGGGAAGAAGGGAGGGGTGAGGGGGTAAGGTGTTTTGAGATTAGGGTTTATTTCTCATTACCCTGCTCTGGTTTGATTGGCAAAAATTAAACTAGTTTCCCCAAGTCGACTCTTTTGCCTGCGACAGTAATTGGTGCTTATCAACCCATGAGCTTTTTGTTATATTTTCCTCCCCTGTCCAGCTAAACAGGGGAAGTGATAGAGCAGCTTTGGTGGGTACCTGGCACCCAGCCAGGACCAACCCACCACAAATCTATGGAAAATAAAACCAAGAGGGAATGGAAGAATTTTGAGAACTTCACAGTCTCTAAAGTTAACAGTTACGGGTTTATCTTGCAAAGAGCGTGCATCTCACAGTCATAATCTTGGCCACACACCAGGCTGGGATTTGATTTTCTAAAGAGCTAAACTTTTTCTGAAAAGCTTTTAGGTAATTTCACTTAACTATTTCCTTTTCCTGTCATTAGAAGACCAACCATGTCCAGAAGTACTATTTCTCTCCCTCAGCTATATATATGGATAAGTTGGGTGCCTTAGCTTAGCTGCAGATGTCTAGGATGCAGTTCAAATCCTCACACATTTTGAAAGTGTCATTTTGAAAGCCTGGGATGCCTTAGAGAGACAGACCAGATTTCATATCTGACAGAGGTGCTAGAGGATACCTGCTCTCTTCTGGCATGGGACTTGGATACAGGGTACTCAGAGCGCCTCCTGCAGTGCAAAGCACTTATGTTTAGGTACCTCAAACACACCCTGCATGAGAGCCATGTAGGTCTCATCGCTGTAGGTAACAGACTACTGGAAGGATGTCAAAAAGGCACGAGACACTTTAGTTTAATAGGCCCTACGCCATACATGCTTACACATCTGAACTGAACTCCTACCCAGTTATTTCAATTGCCTGAAGCTGAGCTGACATGATATATGACAGAGAGTCAAAGAAATCAGTTCATTAAAGGACATTCAATTTAATCCGAAACATTCCTCAATTTAATCCATTTAGTTAACCTTTTGAACTAGGACCAATGAATTTGCACTGAAAACACAAGCCATAATACAATTATCTCTATGAAACTAAGCATTGTATACTAATATAAAGGTTAAAATGCAGTTTTAAAATATTTATCAAAATTCATCAGGAAGTCAGTCCCTAATTAAGACATTGACATTTAGATATGAAGACTATATTCCAGCTGCTGCTCCAGATACATAGAAGTACCTTATATGCCTTGGGCCGTACCTGGTAGCCTGTCCCTGCCTCTGGTATCATACTGCTAAGGAACAAAATCACATCCTGGAGATCTAGTGACACCCTCAGCAGAGTCAAGAAAGCAACACACCTCAAAAATACATTTCAAGAGCAGAACCGCCTTCTAAGCATCACTAATTGTGTTGATTAGGGACTTGTTTGAATTGTCTAAACACAGGTGTCTAGCGCTCTTTGAGATGCTGACAGGTATCGCATCTGGTCAACAGCTGCTGCTCCAGAACCGTGCAGATCTCCCATGGTATATCTACCTGCTCCATGCAGGCCATTCTAGTCATTCTGGATATTGCAAATAACACACTCAAGCATCATACCTTACTAGACCAAAATTCAATATTATAAATCCCTGAACTACAGTGGGAAAACTTGACAGGTTTAACCATAGTTGTAAACTAACATTAATGTTAATATTCAACAGTTCTAACAGTTTCTAACATCTATATTGAACTTGATATTTGATTTTTACTTATTATTTCAATAAGGATGGCACTCAAATAACAATTTGACATAAATTAGACATAATTTTAACCCTAGCAATTGTTGGTTTGGTTTGGATTTTTGCTTGTTTGTTTGTTTGTTTTTAAATATCTGTGTAACCTTCAGATGAGTACTTCTCCAATTTTCAGTATTACCCTCTGGGTCTTGCATACCTCTTTTGCCTGTGCTCCAAGTTGGATTGATGCCAGCCCGCCCTGATCTGAGGGTTGTGAGCTCAAGCTAATATGGTAATCCTAATGAGAGTACAGCATCGTGCTAACAAAGATGCACAGCTTTCAGATTGAAGCTTGCTGGCCTTTAGCCAGCTCTAAGCACAAGTGAAATGAGCGTAGGTTTGTCTGCAAAAGGCCAGGAAGATCTGCTGTGACTTACAATGAGCCAGATTCCCAGCACTTCATAAAATGATCACATTTGGCACAGCCAGCTGTTGAATGGCAAAATCTCTGAAAACATCTGCGGCTAATGTTTGAATGAACATGGCATTTATCTAAGAGACCTTTGTTCACATAATAAGACTTGTAACTTCACAGAAAGGCAAGGAGGAAAAATTAAGTCCCAGTGAGATCTAGGAAACTGGAAAGCATCTACTTGATATAAGAATTACACATACAGCATTTCTATACCCGCAGAGACTATGTTAACTGAGGATGAGGTACGAAGATAAAAATGCTTATTCATTAGAATGAGTGACCTGATGCCTGTACTGTTTCACAAGTGGGCATTTTAGAAGCCGCTTAAGTTAAAACGATAATGTACTTGGATTAGACAACATTTTTTATATATTTGTCAAAAAAAATGATAATTGAATGTCCTGTGTAACTAAGGAGAATGTAATTCCCTAATTTCATACTTACATGGTTTACAAATGTTTGTAAAATGAAAAATTTGCAGGAGATAAAATATGACATAGGCTGTTATTAGAAATTATATTTATACCAACATGACAACCCATTTTGTCAAGCCACATTGCAGAAGAAAACAAGATTTTGTATATGAGCATAAATAATAGGACTTGAGAAGGTTTTGTCCGTTGCTGTGCATTGTCTTTTTGATGGAAGACAACAGCTTGACACTCAAAATAAGGTTAACTCATGACTTTTGATTTCTGCAGTAAGAAACATGTGACATTTTACAATAATTTTAGTGACTGATAAAAGATGAATGCAGCAAAAGGTTTTAGCTCTATCTATCCTAATCAGAACCAGTTAAGAACTTCATCAATATTAATTCTATTGATGGTGCCACTTCCGTTACATACAAAAAGGCAGTTTTCCTATTCTCTGTTGGTTTGCCACTATATATGTTTGGGTAGTGGGAATAAATGGCAGAAGATTATTTTTTTCCTTATGTAAGTATGAAGTCAGAAAGTCAAAAAAACAAAAGTTTTTAAAAATGTGGTATGAAAGAACACAATAAACAATCAACTGTGTTCTTTTTCCACTGATTATAACACTTGCAGATTTTAAATTATTAACATCCAGTTGAATAGAGCTCCTTATGTTTAGAGCAAAATTATGTAAGTTTATGCCAATCAACTCCTTCATACTTAGTAGGCAAAAAAAATGCCAGCAGATTTTGACTACTATTTAAATGAATAATCTCAGGAAATGTACCAAATAAAATATGCAGTAATTTAAATGCAGAGAGATATTAAAACTCCTTTTGTTTGTCACAAACTTCTTACAGTGAAGCTTGTGATATCTTGTGATACAACCCATGATATTTTCACCATCTAGCATATACACAAATTGTACAATACCCACACATACAGTGAACATATACATACCCGGGGGATGCATACCTATATTGAAGAACAGACATATATATCTAACGAAGTAAAAATATGGTAATGGATCAAATCCCCAAAGTGGGATTTTACACACAATTTCTTGGATTAGTCTGCTATCATGTACTGTTAACAGAGCAAAGTGTAGAACGAAGCAGTCAAACAGTGATTGTAATATAGAGCAAAAAAAGACTTTTGATCTGCTTAAAAATCAGCTACTAGACAGCTCTCTAGCGAGAGGTCATTATCTGCAGGTACACAGGACTGGGTTAATCCCATTTTACTAAGTAATTGGTTAAAAGTGCTAATGCTATATGCCCAGTTGCCTGACAGTCCCTCTGTAGTCAGTAAAGAGACAGAGGCAACTTTGAAGGGAAAATTATCCCATGTTAAGTCTTATTCAGCTTTTATAAGTGCCTCTGTCTCTCCACTTGTGATGACCAACACACCCCCACAATGGAAGAAGACTCAGAGGAGAGGGGCAAGAAAGATGAGCTTAGGGAAGAAGGTAAGGAATGGCCACCAGTCATTGCAGAGAAAGCTAAACTTATCTCAGCACATGGGGAACTGGAGGGTAACCTTTGTTGCAGATAAACAGCTGTACCAGGGGGTCTGCATAGTTGTATAAAGAGCCTTCCCTGGAATAATTAGTAGAGAGTAATGTCTTCCTGAGCCAGCCAGACCAGTGTGGGGCCAGGAGAAAACCGTATACATGGATCAACTCAACATAAAGTATGAAAAATGGGTAATTAATGAAAGGAACTTTGAATAGAGAAATGGGCTTCAGTTAGCTTTTATCCACAAACTCATTCCCGGTGACTGGGGACACCCAGTGTCATGATGGTGAGCATATAGGGACCAGCAATGGGAATCATGTTTGTATTGAGATTCAGCTGTATATTGCAATCACTATATTATGCTTGTGTTGTAATTTCAGTATATTGCTGTATCACTTTGATAAACCAAAATCCCATGTAATGCCAAATATCTTCAAATAAGTACATATGATATTAAACGGTAAACCCTCCTCATGTGGAATATCTAAAAGAACCTGGTCAGACAGTATTGGACTCTGACACCACTGAACACAGGAGGCAGGAGGACACATAGGCTCCTTGCTTAGGAGACAGACAAGCCTTTTAATCAAGATTTGATGAATGAGGGCCAAATGAGATATTCAGGATTCAGTCACTGGATTTCAAGTAGCATGAAATCAAGTAGAATTTCAGGGACTACACGCAGCTGGGCTTGATCAATACAGTACAGTCATTTAGGAAAGAATATGGCATAATCACATTTTGAGCAGCATTTCTCCAAATGGATGTCTCCCTATACACGGGGTACACTGGCATTTTGGGGGAGCTTATGATGCCATGTGGGTGATTATCATTTAGTAAACAGTAAATTAAAAAAAAAAAAAATTAAGGGAGGAAAAAAAGGTCTCTTTTTCTCATCTGTGGCTTGTCCTCACCAAGTAATAGACATTTTCCTGACAGTTCTGTGAGCAAATGGTGGCCAATATACACACTTGAGAATATGTAACTATATTAATCACATTAAAGTAAATGCAAGTGTTCTGCATGTTATGACAAAAAATATGACAAAAAAGACAGACATCACTATCATTCACATACAGGAGTTGCACTTCAGCAATCACTTCTGGCTATCAGAATAATTTATTCTAATAGGAAGATTCAAGGGAGGAGAGAAAGTGCAACCATATATTATGCAGGGAAAAAAATCATCACAGTATCATGTAATTTACAGATGAATGAATTGACTGCCCCAGGTTCCTGAATTTTTAATTTTATCTACTGTCAGTACAACCACTGGAGTTCATGCCAACACCATATGTTACCTCACATATATGCCACTCCACTTCTATGTACTTTCATATAACGGAGATCTAGCAGAACTCTTTACTTGCTTGGCCGAATCAGTCACAAGGTTTAAAGGAACTTGGCTCTGTGCGTTCATGTGTTTCTGTCCGGGTTTTAGCTGGGATAGAGTTAACTTTCTTACTAGCAGTTGGTATAATGCTGTCTTGGATGTAGGATGAGAATAATGTTGGTAACACACTCCTGTTGTTGCTAAGCAGTCAAGGACTCTTTCAGCTTCCCACAGAAGCCAAGAAGGAGCATAGACAGGACAACTGGCCCAAGCTGGCCAAAGGAATATCCCATACCATAGATGTCATGCTCAGTACACCAATGGGGGTTGGCTGGGGGGGCAGGACTTGTTGATCACTGCTCGCAAATAGGCTGGGCATCACTCAGGGGGTGGTGAGCAATTGCATTCAGCATTACTTGTTTTGTACATTCTTTTATTATTGTTCTTATTTTCTCTTCCTTCTCTCTGCTATTAATCTGTTTTTATCTGAACCCATGAATTTTACATTTTTTCCCTGATTCTCTTCCCCATCCCACTGGGAGGCGGGGGAGCGAGCGAGCAGCTGTGTGGTGTTTGGCTGCCTGCTGGATTAAACCACAACAGTTTCTAAAGATTGCATTAGGTCTATGGGCAGGCTGTGACTATTAGGTAGGAAAACAGATATATAGCTGAAACATTCCTGTTTAAATAAACCCTTGAAAAAAGGTTGAAAGAGGAAGAAATAGATGTAAAACCTTTTCTCGGTAGATTTGTGTTTTCAATTAAAAAGATTCTTAAAAGCCTTTTGAAATGAGAAGCAAATAGTTTAGCTAAAATACTAAAGAGAATAGAGATGCAATAATACGTTTTTCTTCTACGGTATGATGAATTCATTAATTTATACGGGATTTATCAAAACAGTTACCAAACAATTAAAAATAAAAGACAACTTTATTTTTAAAGTTTTTATTCTAAAATAAGATGTAAAATATAAACTTTAATAGTAATGGAAACAAAGCTAGTCTATATAAAAAATCAAAAGCCAAAGACGGACATAAAAATGAGAACAGCTGTGATTTGTACTGGAAAATGCTATTAAAAGACTTGAAAAAAACATGGCACCAATGAAGAAAAATTTAAGTTTCTCTTCTCCAAAAGCTACAGAAAGATATATTTATCTGTGGCATTATTTCAAGTCTACAGTTATAGAAAATTAAAAATTTGTTATATTTTTATTACATTCCCTTCAGGCTTGTTAATGGTCAGCCACAGAAGCTATCTGTCTATTTGTTGATACGTATATCTATATAGGCTTATGTGTATATGCTGCCTCATACATCTTATAGCAAGTAATTTTCAGACTGAGCGTTACTGTCATAATGTGTTTCAGCAAACCATGTAGGGCACCTTAAATAATTCAATGTAAAGTGGGTCTTTGTTCTCTTATATACAGCATAAAGCAAAAATAAAGCAAAAATGAACTTTTCTTAAAGAACTTATAAGCTATAACAGTAAATGAGGAAAATACTGTAGGTTTTATTTCCAAACTAGAAATGGTATTTCATTACAGTGCTGAGCTATGAAACAATTACTTAAGAGAATTAACAGAGCAAGTGGCAGTTACTACCTATTTTAAAAATAAAACTGGCTATCACTATTATGTTAGGTGTGGATCTCATCCAGAAAGTGTCTGATAGGTGTGATGAGAGCATGCCTTCAGATAGGGCCTGTAGGGCATTTAGTGAGAAGAAAACCTAATTTAATGATCATTGTTCAGATTTGACATGAGATAATCAGGTAGCTGCTCAGCTTGAAATTGCCTGAGATAATTTTGCCTATGCACAGAAGCAGAACTTCTGGTTCCTAGCTAAATTTTCTGACGATTGTTGGTGCCAAGGAAGGTATTTTGGTGATCACAGTTTCTTACTTGTGCACATAAATCGTTCTGTGGCTCAGAGCCAAATTTATTAACCGCCTTGTGATGCAGAAAATCTCTGGCAGAGGCAGTGACTGACTGGATACCTGGAAGCAAAGGCAGTTAGTTCATGATTATAGGCTGGATCTGGAATTAAGGGAATAGGTAGTTTAATTCCCTGCTCTGTCACAAAGTTTCTGTGACCTTCACCAAGTCCTGCTAGATACATCTATTTATATGTGTAGCTAACTCCAGTTTTCCTTTAAATGAATCAGTGTGAATCTCTGCAGCAGCACAGTTGCATGCACACAGACAGACCCATGAAGCACGGAGCTCTCTGGAAGCTAATTCACTCCATTGCTCTTCCCGTATTTCCTTATCAGCCACATTCCAGGACTGCAAATACCTAAAATAATTAAGTTTTAGTAGCTATGAGATCTTTCTCAATGAAAAAATAAGTAATTTAATTAGGCACAATCCAGATGGTATTTCTGCTTAAATCTTACTCCTTACAGAGCTGCTGCTTCAGTATTGTAAGTATGTCTAGCAAATGGGATCTTGGAAAGTAGCTTCACTGAGTCCTGCGCATCAGAACAGTAAGTTGTTCATTCCCATAGTAGATAGCCATGGTTCCCTTGCTCTTTGGTAGTATTGACCAGGACTGAGCTGTGAAGCTGAAATTTGCTATCTAAATATCTTTAATAAAATAATGCAGTAGGAGGACTAGCATTTTGGTTTGTCGCTTCTTTAGTTTAAAGCAATAACAACAGTATATTGAAATTCAAAGAATGAAAAACTAAACATTTCAAAAAAGACCAAACAGGTTTATGTTAATGTGATATTAGGTATTTCCACAAGTCAGACAGTACTGCATAGGTGTCCTAATCAATGGTGTAGAAATCAAAAGTATGGTTACCATTGCATTTCTATTCCTATTGTAGCACTTACTTTTGTTTCAGGCTCTGAAAGAGTTGGACAACAAAGCAACTGCATAAATAAACCTGTCATTCTTTTCAGCTCTGTTTTCAGAAAAAAAAAAAAANGCACAGTAATTTCAAAAACCCATGTGGGGTTTGCCAACCACACCACATTTTGTGATTGTACACAATAAAACATTATGACCGAGAAACAGCTCTCCATAGTACAGGCTTTTGAATGTCTTAATATGTTTGACTCTAACGTGCATCAGCTAAATGCTGACCATTTGAAATGTATTTCAGAAAATTCTAAACTTCATATAACATAAAGAGTTTAATGTAAAAAATCCATAAATATTGTAGGGTGAAGAGCGCAGACATTATAAAGACAAAAGAGAAAATTAGTATTTCAAGGAAAATTGTATTTTGTAAAAAGGCACCTAAAGGGCATGTAAGACCCTTTAAAAATGTACTCAACTAAACTCTTCTGTTCATTCATTTACTGTTGAAGACCTTATTGTCTGTCACAGTCAATTCATGCATGTTGCTATGCCAGTAATTAACTTCAAGTCAGCATGGGAGGAAAAAAAACCCACTCCCATTGCTCAGAGACATATCTCAGTTAAATTCTCAAGCAAAAATACCCTCTCTATCAGCTGTTGCTGTGAAAGAAGCAGATTATGTCTGAGCTGTACTGTAGCTTATTGTCACTCATGGGACACACTGTGAATGCAACGTCCACAGTTCCAAACTATGGAACAAAGTTCTACATGGTACATACATTCCTGCTGAGCCAAAACACAATATTTAATTTAAGGATAAATAAATCATATCTATTGTTTTCCATTTAGATTTACTACAAGTTTAATTATTTTTGAGTCATGATAAAACATACTGCTCGGTAAAGAAAAAAGTTAAATATAAAAGGTAGAACATTAAAGTGATTGTAAAAAAAAAATAGCATACAGTATCTTAAGTATCATCCAACCTTATTTCAAATTAAGACTGAATGAGAAGATCATTAGTTTTCAAGCACATGCTTGGTCTTGGATCTTAGCTGTAACTAATGGGTTCAATGCAAGTCCCTAGCAGTACAGTAAGGTGAAACACCAAGACTGGTCTGGTAAATCCAAGAATGTGATTTATCTCGTTTTCTGTTTCAGGTACTCTTTTTATTCAAGATAAAATAAAACCTATTGAAGCAAGGAGTCTCTTTTCACCAGTTAAACCTGTTTTAATAATGTTACATTCATAGTAGCATATATAATAAAGAATGTAATAAAACTGATTATAAAGTATAAACATCATAAGAAAGGATAAAATGAAATTGAACGTTTCACTTAGGCACAGAAAAGTCACCCCTAAGTCAGTCAGTCAGTGGTTTGCAAACTACACATCTGACCTTTTCCTTTGCTTTATGCCAGACAGTCCCTTTTATACTCAGGGAGGTTGCATGTCACACTCAGGAAAAGGAAGACATGCACAGAATATTTGTATAGAGCAGTTAAAGAGGTAAACAAGCAACCCTAGATCTGAGATGGGTTATCTGTCCAATAAAGTGTTCTATGGCGGTCAGGCATTCAGGACTCCTCGTTTCCTGAGTTGAAAAAGCTGAACAACTGAAGAGCAACAACCCCACAATTGTTATTTGCCTTCTTTTATGCGTGCTTTGGTTTCAAAAACAAAAGCAGGTTTTGCATAGATGGAATACATCCATCATTCATCATGAGCTGTTACTCAGTTTGGCCATAATCCCGTCTAGTTTTCACAGTCAAAAACCTGCATATTCCTTCACCTTCCTCCATCGCTTGTGCCATGCCCACAATCTATATCCACAGGAAATGCTCCGTTCTGCAGCTTGTGAGAAATGTTTCTATAAATACATTATCAACAGAAGGAGAACAAAGGAGAATCCCCATCCCTTATTGGATGCAGAGTGAAACACAGTGACAAAGGACAAGGAAAAGGCTGTCGTGCTTAATGCCTTCTTTGCCTCAGGCTTTAATAGTAAGACCAGTTGTTCTCCAGGTACCCAGCCCCCTGATCTGGATGACAGGGATGGGGAGCAGAATGAAGCCCCCATAATCTAAGGGAAAATGGTTAGCAACCTGCTACACCACTTAGATGCACACAAGTCTATAGGGCCATATGGGTTCCATCCGAGGGTAATGAGGGACCTGGCAGAAGTGTTCACCAAGCCACTTACCACCATTTATCAGCAGTCCTGGCTAACCAGGGAAATCCCAGTTAACTGGAAGTTAGCAAATGTGACGCCTATCTACAAGAATGGATGGAAGGAGGACCTGGGAAAATACAGACCTGCCAGTCTGACCTTGGTGCCAGGGAAGGTTATGGAGAAGATCAACTTGAGTGCCATCAATCAGGCCCAGTCAGCATGGGTTTACGAAAGGCAGATCTTGCTTGACCAAACTCATCTCATTCTATGACAAGGTGACTGGCTTAAGTGGATGAAGGAAAGGCTGCGGGTGTTGTCTACCTAGACCTTAGTAAAGCCTTTGACACCATTTCCCTCAGCATTCTCCTTGAGAAACTGGCTGCTTATGGCTTGCATGGGTGTGCACTTTGCTGAGTAAAAAACTGTCTAGATGGCTGGGCACAAAGAGTTGTGGTGAATGGAGTTAAATCCAGTTGGTGGCTGGTCACAAGTGGTGTTCCCCAGGGCTCAGTACTGGGGCCTGTTCTCTTTAATATCTTTATCAACAATCTGGACAAAGGGATCGAGTGCACCCTCACTAAGTTTGCAGATGACATCAACTTAGGTGGGACGGTTGTGCTGCCTGGGGGTAGGAAGACTCTACAGAGGGATCTGGACAGGCTGAATCGATGGGCTGAAGCCAATGGTATGAGGTTCAACAAGGCCAAATGCCACATCCTACATTTGGGTGACAACTACGCCATGCAGTGCTACGGTCTTGGGGAAGAGCTTTACGATGCCTGGTGGAAAAGGACCTGGGGTTGTTAGTCAACAGCCATGGGAATGTGAGCCAGCAGTGTGCCCAGGTAGCCATGAAGGCCAACAGCATCCTGGCTTGTATCAGATGTAGTGCAGCCAGCAGGATTAGGGAAGAGATCGTCTCCCTGTATTTGGCACTGGTGAGGTCACGCCTTGAGTACTGTGTCCAGTTTTGGGCCCCTCACTACAAGAAAGACACTGAGATGCTGGAGTGTCCAAAGAAGGGCAACAAAGCTGGTGAAGGGTCTTGAGCACAAGTCTTAGGGGGGGCAGCTGAGGGAACTGGGGTTGTTTAGCCTGGAGAAAAGGAGGCTCAGGCTCAGGGGACACCTTATCGCTCTCTACAACTACTTGAAAGGAGGTTGTAGAGAGGTGGGGGTCGGTCTCTTCTCCCAAGTAACAAGCAATAGGACAAGAGAAAATGGCCTCAAGTTGCACCAGGGCAGGTTTAGACTGGATATTAGGAAAAATTTCTTCACTGACAGGGTTATCAAACATTGGAACAGGCCGCCCAGGGAAGTGGTTGTGTCACCATCCCTGGAGGTATTTATAAGACTTGTAGATGTGGCACTTAGGGACATGGTTTATTGGTGGAGTTGGTAGTGCTAGGATGGACTTGATGAACTTAAAAGTCTCTTCTGACCAAAATGATTCTATGATTCTATTAATTAGTGAGAGGACAGGCAAACCAGAATATAAGAATGATTCCTCACTCAGACCAGTCTAAATAAAAGACTTTGCAACCTCCTTCTTTAGTGTCTGGAAAAAGACTTGTCAGTGACTGTTTCTTTTTTCTTCTAATTTTTTTTTT
>VXBH01008818.1:102054-131669 GCA_013400035.1 Rynchops niger
CTCTGTACAAGAGGGACATTGAAGTGCTGGAGTGTGTCCAGAGGAGAGCTACCAGGCTGGTGAGGGGTCTGGAGACCAGGTCATATGAGGAGAGGCTGAGGGAGCTGGACATGTTTAGCTTGGAGAAAAGGAGGCTGAGGGGAGACCTCATTGCCCTCTACAACTACCTGAAAGGAGGTTGGAGAGAGGTGGTTGTTGGCCTCTTCTCCCAAGTAAATAATGACAGGACCAGAGGAAATGGTCTGAAGTGGGGGCAGGGGAGGTTTAGGTTAGATATTAGGAGGAATGACTTTACTGAAAGAGTGGTCAGGCACTGGAACAGCCTGCCCAGGGAGGTGGTTGAGTCACCATCCCTAGGGGTGTTTAAGAAATGTCTAGATGTGACACTTCAGAGCATGCTCTAGTAGCAGAGATTGTAGGTTGTCTGGTTGGACTCGATGATCTCAAAGGTCCTTTCCAACCATGAAGATTCTGTGATTCGATACGGAAAAATTTTGGCATTTTTGTATGCCTCGTCAACTCTTCCTGATAGCCTGTGAATTTTGCCTCTTCAACAAAATTTTCTCATTGTCCAATATTGATTATCTATTATCAATTACCAAATATCTACTATAAATTACCTATTATCTATTATTATCGTTATAATCGTTGTTAAAATCCGCAGTTAGGCACAGACTGGCACTACAGATCTTTGCAGGATCCTGCACATTGCAATTAGGCTGACTCTATGGTCTGCACAGTAAAATTTTTATATAAACTTCAGAGACAAGGTCCTTAGAGGTGTTACAGATGCTAAGACTAAGCTCATATAAAGCCTATAAATACTGGATGACCTTGAAGCTAAGCCAATATTTTCTAATGGAGGTTCTTCCATGAGGACGACAAACCCAAGCAGAAGTGATCATCGCTAGGGCCACTTAGACACATCCTTACAGCACTCCCAGGTGGCAATGTCCCTAAAAGCAAACGTTGGCTGAGAAAACTTGTCTTCGTTATAGTTTAGTATATTTCATCAAAGTAGAAAGGTCTTACTACAACCTCCATCTTTTAATGCATTATATGTTTAAATACAACTAAAGTAAAAGAGAGGTTAGGGTAGAAAAAGTACCTTCACATGCAAAAGCACTCCCACCACCCTGCAAATCACTCATCTTTGGTTTTAAGCCAAAGGAACAGCACATCCTACTGCAAGGAAAACTCAATTTCCAGACTTAATAGGTTACAAAGTAAATACAGATTCCCCGTCTTCCAAAATTAATAATGAATTGTTGAGATCTCCTTGTCCCAAATCATTATGACTTCTAAATACAGCGAGGTTTTATTTGCATATATCCCAACCTTACCATGCAAGCTAAGAACAGTTAAGGTATATTGCAAAATATATGTCTAAGAATAGGCACCCAAGAGGATAATTATAAAACATGTTTCTCTATCACCTGTCAGTTCAAAACACTGCTACATATGGTCATGGCTTAATGCTTCCTGTTGCTCTTCTCGTGCTCATGTTTTACTTTCAAGTCCCCTCCGCAATTACTAGTATGTTGGAGCCAGTGAGCAGGGTGTAAATCACCCCCAAAGTGGTGCTTTTATGATCCCTCCTGCTGTTGTTCCTCCTCTTACAGCTGCTTCTCCTTCTGTTATTTTGTCATTTTACAGAATAAGGGTGATAATCTGAATTTTGCAGGCTCATCAGTTGACAAATATTTTTGGAAAAGAGTGCCAGCCTTTAAGAATTCCAGTTTCCATAATACTTGTTTGGTAATTTCCATAATAATTTCCAATCTGGTAGCCAGTTTAATACTGAACACTACATGGGGGGTAATTTGGCATTGGTTTTGGCACTGTAAAGTCATACAAGTTCCCAACAAGAGAGTGGCAATATTATCTGTAGTTGAATTTCACACAGGAAACATGGCAGAACGGATTTTTATGAACTGTACCGAAGTTTAAAGATTTTATCTAAAAATCTCGATTTTTTTTTTGTCCAATTACCATAGTGTCATCCAGTATAATCAAAAAGCCTATCTTATCCTCTTTACTATGCAAAAGCCATAGCAACTCAATATTCCTCTAGCCCCATATTAAAGTTTGGGCGACTCATTTGGGTAAGACAAGTTGTCCCAGTGTGACATCTTTTCCTCATAAAGCAACAGCTTCAAGAGAACAGACATCAAGTATTCTTGCTATTATTTCAACTAATGGAGCTATTTAAGGCAGTAGATAATTGGGTACATCATGGATTCATCTACTTTTCATCTCCAGTACTTGAAAGATTAACAATATGAATCCAACTGGCAATAAAATCTTTAAGAGCTGAAACAACTATTTGGGATGTTGCCAAAACTAAAGGTAGTTTCTATATCTTAAAATACCTCATTTGCAAAGCAACTTTTCAGTATATCTTTACTCTAATGACATCTATTACATGTTTTCCCTTAGATACTCAGAAGAAATTGTCTGTGCTTAAAAGAGACCATGTTCTATTGGTTATGCAGGTATTTGGTTTTCCTCTCTTCTTTTATTCTGCATTTAGTGCTCCAGCAGAAGTCTGAATGGCCACCTGTTTTACAGCCATGATCATAATGAATTATACCAGGTCTGTCTTGACAAAAGTAATTTGAAAGAATTTTCTGGATTTACCTAAACTGAAATAAATTATCTGACAATGACAAAACACAAAATTATGTTTAAAAAGAAAAACAGAATGAAAGAAAAAGTAACAGGATAGGCCTATCATAACATTTACTATATTTCCCTCTTTTTTGCATAGTTTCTTCTACCATTTTAACCCTACTTAGCGGTATCATAATTGATTAAATTCCTCCATTTTGTAATAAATTATAACAGGATATCTCTCTCAATTGGAATATATTTCATTTCTTACTTCCATCGCCTTTATATTCCTTGCAATACATTGAAAAAAAAATCTTTTAACTTTCAATACAAAAGTTTGTTGTCACATCCAATTAGTCAAAACTAAATTGAATTCTCTGTACACCGGTCATATCTTTTTGATGTTTGGGTATTGAAAAATGAGCACAATATCAGTAGATCATATAAAGAAGCATACAGCCTCCCTGCTTCATGTTCATATTCTCTTCATATGCATTTTAGAAAATCACAATAGATTTTTCCTTCTGCCATGTCAAACTGCAAGGTAATACATAATTAGCTAGGTAGGAAATGTAACAGAAAAGAGAATATTTATATCCTGCAGGGTCAAATCATATTTTGAACTGTTCCTTAGCAAGGACTTTGAGTTTGCAGTCTTCTCTTTAGCAGACCTATAATTTTCCCCAGTTCTATTAATTTCAAATGCCTGCAGAGACCTTTTTCAGTCTTTAGAGAACAATTGAAACTTTCCATCTTTCATCAGGAGTCTTTGATAGTGCATTGACTACAATGAGGTGCAGAACTGTAAAGGCTTCTTCTGTCCTACGCCAACCTATTCGTTACACGAGATACCACATGTGCAGCCTTTGGAATTCCTTCTGAATTTCTGACCACGTGGGAAAGAAATACAGTCATAGAGCACAACAGTCGTTTCCTGCATAGTTGATCCATTTTCAACCCACTCCCCTCAGGTTCTCTTTACATTCCTATTGCAGTTGAATGATCTCCCTGAACTTGGTTATTCTCCACTACATTCCTAAACCGTAAGGCCCCAGATTCTGCTACAGACCTTTGCTTTGCAAGCCTTTTTTATTATTCTGCGTATAAAAAATACACATTTTTTTGAGATTACTCCGTAATAGTTCTACCATCACAATTTTTATATGCATAAAACTGCCTTCTGCCTAAAATATCATCCTTACCATCCTTGTCAAAAAAGTCAAAGTAGCCGATTGAAAATCAGGATGCTATAGATAATGAAAGGGAAGTAAGGCTATTATATGGTTTGTTCCATTTTGCTCCATTAAATTTGTAAGGATTAATTCAGCTTTCCAATTCTAAATACAAAGTCAAATAAAATTAAAACTATTTATTTCCATAAATAACAATGTATCTTTTTTGTTATTAATAAAAACACTTTTAATTGAATTTTGGAAAAATTGGAGGGTTCCTCAGCAAGGTTGCAATTTTCAGTAAAAAGACTGGTATTTTGAAATGAAAAAATCTTGCAAAGAACATTTGACTTAGTAATCTTCTATTGCATAGTACCTTCCATAAGCCATAATATGCATATTTATAAAGATAAAATATACACAAATTAATTATAACTCCTTAAAATGCAAACTCATTATAAATGAGTTTAGCTTTTTATATTTAGAAATGAAAACTTTCCATAGAATCATAGAATGGTTAGAGTTGGAAAGTATCTTCAAAGATCACCTAGTTCCAACCCCCTGTCCTAGGCAGGGACACCTCCCACTAGACCAGGCTGCTCAAAGCCCCATCCAGCCTGGCCTTGAACACTTCCAGGGATGGAGCATCCACAACTTCTCTGTGAACACATACAGTGGTATAGTAAATTGTCACATTGGTCTTGGCATATTTTCCCACATCCAAACACAAGTTTTTCTCCATCACAAATATAATTCTTGTAATATGGTGCTTATCTCTCCACCACTTCTATGTAAAAACTGTGCTCATCAAAACCCAACAGAGTTGTTCTGCATTAAGGAAAAAAAAAACCAAACACCACGAATTTAAATTCCAGCTGTATGTTTACTACATGGATAAAAAAGAATTTATTAAAATAAATTCGTTAACATCTTTTAAATACAGATATAGCTTTTAACATCAAATTTATATTTCATTCAGTTCAAAGTAAAGGCAAGACAGTCTTACTCAAGAGCAACACGTCCCCCTTAAAGAAAGCAGAATCATGCCCTCAGTATCCAGAGAATTGAGGCATTAAACAACCTTGTTTGAAATCAATATCAATAAATGATGTTTACTACTTAGGAAAATGAGGCTTTTCTGAGGCAGTTCTATTCTCACTAGATTCTCACGAATTTCTCATAATTAGAACCTGAAGTCTTATTTGACTGCCAATGTTTCAATTTTCTTTTTTTTTTAATTAAAAACTTCTTGAGTGTATTTTATAGCTTGTTTCTGATGAATAAATGGAAATGAATTACTGTATGATAAGTATTCCTCTGAGTGATCTATTGATTATTTTTAACAATACCATTTTTTGACTTGCTAATAAAACCTAAAATCCAAGGTGCAGATTTTTGCAGCTCTATATGGGCTGAAATAAACTATTAGCATTACAGACTCCGCAATCAGTCTCATGTTTGCACTTCAGGATACGCCTGCTTATCAATTGCCAGTACTGACTCCTCCACTGTATATGTGTAATGCCACCACTTTTAGGGATCAGACTCAGCTCGAAATATAACTCATTTGTCACAAGGCTGGGATTCAGCTTGAGATCAGGATACCTAAACTTAATTGTCTATATGTAGGCTATGTTATAGACAATGGGAACTTTATTCACTTGTGTAAATACAACCATTGAGCATTATCTGAGACCTAGTGTATCATCCGACACATCTACATGGGGCTGGCAAACATGACCCAGAACCCAACCTGTACCTAGAAGGGGACACCCTTATGAACTGCAGTTAGAGGCTTGGCAGGAAACACTTCAGTAACTCAAACGGTAACAAACAACTCTCTTTGGACAACTCAATAGAGCCTCAGGTGTCTGACCAGCTGGATCATTCTCCAGGTACCACTGACCAGGCTGCTGATACATGCACCACAACAGAAGTTCAGGAAATGAACTGAACTGTAGACATGTATATAGATACCTAAATTAGCTGTCATATCAAATAGCATCCCACTCACAAGTTTCCTTGTTTAAGGCCACGTGGACGAGAGCAAACATACCACCGTGTACCAAAAATTGAATAGCAGATGACAGTAGATCTCAAGCCAAATAATCTACTGTACAGTTCTTCTTCTTTTATATATATATATATGTATATATATGTGTGTATATATATATATTTTTTAATCAGTTCAACAAAGGATTCTATAGACTATTATGCTCATGTGAAAAAACTCTGATTTTTCCAATCAATTAATTAAATTGTCCATAAGTATAAGCATTGCACAGCCTTGAGCAGCAACACCATACATGCAGTTCATGCTGCTTATCTTGATGGGCCATAGTTAAACACCTCTCATTTCATCTTTCATTTGTATATCCTTCTCCATAAAGTATCATAGGTACCTGGTGGCCACCTCTATTAAGTTTTTGATTAAATATATGCATCCTGTTCATTAGCTCAGGATCAAGTGCCTATCTGTCTTAAGCTCATCAATACTGCTGTTCTGTAGGTCTAGTGCCACTTGGCTCCTCACTGAGAAAAGAAGCTTTGAGTTGTCCCACAGATCCCAGGCTCCCTTACACACAAACTGGAGAAGAAAGCTCCCACCTCAGGTTCTCTGAATTACATTTTAAAGGCTCTCATAGGCACTTCACTTTCTGGCAAAAAAAAAAAAAAAGGTGAGCAAAGGCTTCTAACTTAGGCAGCGTGAATCACATTGCTTAGGAATCAAATCTGCTTTTTAGATGCAGGATCCAAAAGCATTTGGGCAGCATTAACGAATTAAATTCCATGACACAAAGCAGAATACAACCTATACATTGAATTTTCCATGTTAATTCCAAAGTCCTCTCTGCTAAATATAACACATTTTTCTTTACTTTTTTGCTTCCTGTTGCAGAACCCTACCTTCACTTCACCTATTGCAAGGCATGGTTAGATGCGGTTTGCACTCAATTTATGACATGATTCATTGAATTCTACGCCCTAATCTGTGTTTTCAAAAAGCATGTATTTTCCAAGCCTGCACTAAAAATCTATTTTTATTATCAGAAGTGTAGTAACAATCCTGTCAGAGAGTATCTTAATTCATCTGTTTCTTTGAGAAGCCCCATTTATATGTTGTTTCAGACTACCTTAATGAATAATTCTGTATGCATAACCAATTCCACAAACCCTGCGTTCATCACACATTGAAAAATTGAAATATTTTGCAGTTCTTTTGCTGGCAGATGATGAATTCCTTGTTGCTCATTTTTCTTAGAAAAGTAGCCACAATGCAAAAAAACGTGTCTGTATTCTACTTAAAAGAAGAACGATGTCTGCACCTACTTTAAATATCTGCAGGTATTTAACCGGCAGTTGTTGCATTTGTCTCAAATGTTTGAAAACATTCCCACCAGACGGAAAACTGGAACAAAAAAGTGCTCGTGACAATTTACAGAAGAAAGGATTTATTCTGAGGACCAGAAAGAAGACCATAATATGGAAAGAACTTTTAATTTAAAAATACAGTAATCTTAAATGGAATCCCAAAGAAAAATATTTGTGGAGTGTTTCTTCAGCTTTTATTATAGATGCATTAATAGATTGATAAATAGACAATTATCTCGTAAATATTCACAATATCATGAATTTTCTTAACATTATGGAGAAAAAATTTATACTCCTGAATATTTCTGACTACTTTACAAGACAGGCAATTATTAAAATCAACAGGCTATTAAAATATGTTTTTTTAATAACGGGAGTCACTGAAGATTTAACACTGAGTACTTTATTTTCTCTATATTATAATAATTAGGAGAACATTTCTACCAGTTGTGTAGTGAAAATTCTTTTAAAAAATTATATTACCTCCCATATTGTGGTAGTAGTGTGGTAAAGGCCATGACAGTTAGATGAGTGTGCACCATGTTTGCTCCCTGAAGGAGATCACGACTTCTGTTCAATGAACTGTTTCAGATCTGTACCCTCAAAAAATGTCTACTTTTTCAGGTATATAATTTGATTTAATAGAATATATTAACTCTGTCCACAAACTTTATCTTATCAATATTTTGAATGATGTCTTTACTTGTTCATCTGAGATACAATTTATTTGTCAAATGCAGTACACAGCATGGTGAATATCCGATTTTCAGTCTTCCGAGACACATTAAAGAGAAGAGTTACCCAAACTAGAGTCTCCTAAGAAAGCCATTTAAAATTGTTATCAGTACAGCATGTTCTTGTTTACATATAACTCTGACAAAAAAATTCTGAAACATCTTGTCCTAAATTAATATATTTACGCTATTATGATATATGGACTACAGTTATTAAGGTGAATTCTCAGAGTTTTTCTACTCAGGAGGCCAGCAGGCACGCTCCTCCTCTTGGAGTTATGTTACAAATAGATACACTTTTTAGCAAACTTTGTCCTACACTGAAAGTGCCTCACAGTGTACTCTTACATTTAACAATCTATAAGTTCTTATCATAGAAAAAAACACTCCCTGAACAAGTAACAGTGTTTGTACACTTAGTTCCTCATTTGAAATATTTAAAGTTCTAAAATTAAACAAAAAAAAAAGCAAACCTTTGACTTCCTTATGACACAATTCTACAATAAGCCTGTTTCTCATTTATACTGAAGGCCATTTACACATTACTGGCAGGGTTAAGGGGACTTTCAGTGAGTATAAATGTAATTTATCTTCAGCCAAAATTCTCTCCTGTTCTGCAGTTACATTCTAATGCATAATTTACGTATTGCTGAAACATTAATGTCAGCTGAAATAAGTAATTTTCAAAATCTTACATAAACTTAGTATCAAACTTCATTCTTAAACAAGTTGCTAGATGGCCTTTAATTTATATGATGTACAGTAACCTTTTCCACTGGTAAATGTGCAGTTTGATCTGCCAGTTAAATTAAAAAGCTGTTCATGCCAGGGAAGATGTTCATAGGATAAGTGCATTCCTGATAGGAATACCTGTAACGCTTCTTTTCTTTTCAAAATGTAACAAGATAACATTTCATCAGTACCTAGCATTAACACAGATTTTATTTTACTTGATCCTGTCCTGTAGCAAATATTACAGAAGAACAAAACAACACAACAAAAAGCCAGATTGATAACAGATCTTACTAACCACATTATTATCTAAATCTGTCCATTGCACTTGAGAAATTTCTTTGGATTATTGCTACCTCATCATATTTTATTAAATCAGTTGAGCTCAACACCTGAAGACTAAGAAGATGCTAAGCGTTAAAAATAATCACATGAGCTACAGAAGTTATACATTAAAATATAAACATAAATAAATATGTGTGTCATTTTTTTTGTTGCTGATAGGTGCCCATTTTGGTCTCATTTATAAATCACAGCACCAACCAACGTATATGCACATCCACACATTTGTGCGTATTCCTCTTTCCCTAGAGAAGTGATCATTGAATGAAGAGAGCAAAAGCTAGAACAGAAAGTTTTGTAAAAACAAAATTAGAAAACACACAAATCCAAGAGTAATTTTCAGACATGTCTAAGTGACCCACAACCTTAAGTCCTAGCTTGGAAAATGAACAGGAATGCTTAAAAGAAGCTGCCTGAAGACCTTTGAAAATTTATACTGTAGCAAACTCACACACTTTTCAATAGAATATTTGCTAATTTAATCCACTTAGAAACTTTTACATTTTACTACAGGTTTCCATTGTCTCAATTTTCAAAACTGTGGAAAAGCATGGAAGAGTTGAAACATGTGCAGTGAGATTGATCCAGATCCTTTTCATCATGTCTGTCCCAAAGGTTTTTTTAATGGCAACTTGAAGCAAGGGGAAAAATCCATTATGTAGAATACATATTGCTGTGTAAAACATGAACTTGCAAAATTTTTCTTTTCACTAAATCATTGTGCCACCATCTATTCAGCATTATTTTCATACCTTTTGACCTATTTCCATACATCAAAGCAAAACTGGTCAGAAAATAGAAAAAAAATATTCACTTTATAGTAATAGATGACTAAATAGGTTTCCTCCTGTCATTGCTATGTTAAAACTTCAACTCATCACAAAGCCATATTGAAACAATGTACTTAAACACAGAATCTGTTTTTCACATTGCCAAGAAAGTACATTCACTGTTAATGACAAACATTCAAATAGTCAAGCTTTTCAGACTTCCAGTCACTTTTCAGACCCACTCATACTTTTTTCATAAGCCATACATACTCATGTCAGCATTATTGCAAAATGCTGGAGACAGAACTAAAGAAAACACCCAAAAGTCAACATAAATACAGATTTTAAAGTGTGAGCAACAAACTCAACATTAGATGCTGTTTTTCTTTGCCTTCCTTAGAACCAGAAAGAAAATGGATGGCAGCAGAAACGCTACGGTTTTAAACAGTGAATAAGATGCATGTGCCCTCAATCCTAATTCACATTTTCTTTTGTTTCACTCTAAGACTGAGTATCAATCTAATAGTCAATCTAATAGTCAGACTTTCTTGGATCCACCACAGGTATTACAGGACGATGTGCCTACACCTACCTCCTGTAGTGTGTCCAGGGCCCTGGCTACTGGCTACTCAGGTCACTCAAGCGATTGAGTGCACTGTTGTGCCTGTCTGGGTAACATCCCCAGGTTTTATTTTTGAGGGAACTAGTGCACCAGGGACTTAATCAGGATGCAGCACGGATTTTGCATCAGCAAGGTATTGGTACAGTCATGGAAAAAAGACTAACCATGGACATATTAACAGAGGAAGACCTCGACACATTTGGTTTTTCAAACTTGCCAGATATGCTTTATTTAAATATTTTGGTCTTTTACTGGAAACAGCATATTCAGTTTTGCTATAAAGTTCCACATCAGCACTAAAGAATGCATGTATCATTTCAGATGAGATGGAGCAAGTGGACCTGACAGGAAAGCAGAAGACCAAGAAAGAGTGACCAAGCCAAAGGATGATCTAAGAAAATTATCTTTGCACAATAAATACCTGTGGCAAAATTAGACATGTCAGTCCAGTGACCCTAATTAATGTAGCTATTTTATTAATCTTGCTTTGACATTAGCAATCTGGCACTACATTTGAGAGAGTTTTTCAATACTTGGGTCTGGTTTTGTGCTGCTGCTGTAAACCTACATGGCCAGTTTTCACCACGTGAGAATCTAGTCCACTTGCTACAGCAATTCTCTCTACTTGGCTAACCTCGTTTGTTGTGTTGAGTGTATTCCATGCTGTTTATTAGCAAGGAAAATAAGATCTATGACCTTGGTTACTTTTCTGTGAAAACAGTCCTTTATCTCAGGATACAGAGAAGAAGGATGTGATGTGAACAAAGCTGCTAAACAGAAATTTGAGCAGGAGAGTGCTGTATGGAAAATGTGGAAGTAATGTATTGGGAAATCCCCTATGAGATTCACAGGCTGGCAGGTGTGACTGAAGGTCCTCTTTCTCTGTAACAGTGACATTCTTAACATCCTGAGATTATTGAGTGAAGCAGACAGCTTCTAGGACAACCGTATTTTGATAGCTGCAAGCAGGTTAAGGCTGTGACAAAATGTAAAAGCAAAATGTAAAAGAAATTGACACTTTTTTTTTTTTTTTGCTTCTAATGTTCTGAAACTTGTGACTGGAATACTTGTGTTTCAATTACACTGGAGCGTGCATAGAGAATGTATGGAAGTTCTTTGTTGTTTTTCTCTGTAAAGATTGCAACGATCTATTTCCCCAAATTACTTATTACAAATTTATGTAGCACAGCTGGTGTTCTGTTTAAGCCACTGGGCATTTGTTGACACTACACTGAGCAGGTGTATTTACAGTACTCAAGAGAAAGTGGTATGGTATTTGTTTTCAAAAACTCCTAAAACATCTGCAAGGTACAATGAAAAAAATAAATAGAGTCTACACCACCCCACTTCAATCAGCAAATGCTGACTATTAGGAATTAATTTACCTTCTACCATACCCTTGATAGATTATAGTCATTTATCTTAACTGGCAGGTAAGGAAAAAGCAAGAGTAGATTAAATTTGCCCCAGTAATTCACAGATTTCAGGATGGTAAATACTATATGAAAGTATAAATGGAAATTCTGGCACTAGACAATATTTTCAGCCCTAGTATAGAAAAAGGAAGGGACACAATCCAGTTCACTTAGAACACGAAAACCTAGTAAAGGTTATGGCTTTACTACTGGAGGGAGCTATTTTAAAAATCATCACCTGAAACATCAAAAAATGTCACCTTAACCTACTCAGAATGACTGATGTCATGTAAACTGAGGTTATGTTTATGACTTAGGTCATTTTACAACATTGAGTGTTTATTATTGAAATGAAATTGTAAAGTCCATGTCTGCACTGCAAAGGAAATTAATCAAAATGGTGGGTAACTAGAAAAGCTAAAGGCACAGGAGGCAAGAAAACCTATAAATATCAGTGTTTCTGACCACCGAAATGAGCAGCAGTAATACTGTGCTTTAGTATACTTTGATTTGCTGAGGACAAATTCCTGGAAATAACTTGAATGAGAAAAATGAATAACAAATACCTTTTCAAGGGAATGGGGAGATTACACACCCTAACCACTCACAAGACAGAGCTTGATAAACATGCAGTAGTGATTATGCCATCTTGCTTTTTATGGCAGGGCACAGCTGAGGTTCAGCAGACTTTTTCCAGGTCTATGTTCTTATGTCTGGATAGTTGGGGTTTCATTAAATAGCCTAAACATAAGAGTTTAGCGTAATCTACTTTTCTAACTCTTAGACATCATCCTGATTATGTCAACTAGATTTATTGAATGTCTTTAAAAGATTTAAGAGAAAAATATGTGCTCCTTGATGTAGTTGAGAGCATATGGGAATCCCAGTTATCTTTACTATCCCTCTACTCCTAAATAAACTGGACCAAGACCTATTCCTGCTCCTGGGAAAAAGCAGCATGATGCAGGTCCATACGGCTATCTCCTTCTCCTTCCCAAGGGGATGTGGCAGTCCACAGTGCAGGCAAGAAGCTCAGAGTATTTCTCCAGTGTCTCTTGGCTCCTTAGTGTTACAGTACTGGATGGAAATACCTTGTTGTGCTACTCTGCAGAGAGCTTTGATCATACCTATTGACTATTAATTGTGTGCTTTAACTGCATTCAGTCCACTACAGAACAACGATGATCTTGTGGACCCTGCTCTGAAAGGCTTACAGGATTGTTTAAGACTCCAAATAATACAGTTAATATAAAAAGAGTGATATTTCTTCCAGTATTTCGCAGCATCTGTCATCTCCTTAAGAAGATCTGGCCTATACACCTCACAAGTGCAGCTTCCATACTGTGAGACTTATTTAAGATGAGCCGCACATTTGTGTATACAGATTTTAGGGGTCATGTGTTCAGTGCCCTGAAGAGGTTAAGTGGCATGTTTCAGCATATTTTAAAGCCTGCAAATCTTTTTGTTGTTGCGCTGTGGGTCAAAAGTGCAGATCCTGACAGGTCACTAGTTTCCAGTTGATGGTAAACTGTACTACGTGCTGTACAGGAGATTTCACAACTGCCACTGAAAAAGACTAATGGCCGGAGCCCGCTTAGGGCTCTGCCTTGCCATAATCTCTACTGTTAAGAGCTTCATTTGAAAATATTCTTCACTGATATTTTACTTGTTGTAAAAAATATTCACTTTTGGGAGGGTAGGAAGAACACAAACAGCATTTCTTCTTTCCTTTGATTCTATAAACATGTTTGTATAGATTTTAGTTTAGAAACAAGTCCACCTTCTGCTTTTGTAAACCAGAGTCCAGGAAGAATTTACTATTATAACCCAGCAGGAGAAAAATCAATAAGTGTTAAACTTGTCTCTCTCTCTGAGTGCCTGCTAGACAATGCTTGTGAAAAATGCTGACACCAACAATATGGAGGGAGTCCATGCTTATCTGTAACCAAAAAAAAAAGAATGCATTACTTTTCCTGTTACCTTTCTGTTTCAGAAAATTGGTATCCTAGATGCTAGAGCACTTGCTCAACTCTCCAGGTTGATTACTTGGTAACAAGAAGTCAGGAAAGAAAGATTTATCAGCATAATTAATTATTTTTGCCTTGCATACAGTACACTGATGCCATCTACAGACACGCGTAAAAGCACACCTAAATGCATCCAATTCAATCTGTGAAGCTTCTCTCCTGGATATTAATTAATATGTTTATTTCACCGACAATGACTGGAATACTAATAGCTTAGCCACTGGAGATCAGATCCCCTGTGACTGAAATCAAATAAAAGGCTCTGACCAGTTCAGCAGAAACCGAATCAGGCCCTGAGCAGTTTTTTTTGTCTTATAATACCCCCCCACACACCCTTCCCTTCCTTTTCAAACCAAATAATTTCCTCTAATTTTCCGCAAAAGACAACCTGTTCTCTCATGTGTAGATGTTTCGTTTGATTTGAACAAACTGACCAAATCCTTTTTAGGGGTAAGCTGTTCTGCTACATCATATATACCATCTCAGCACACTGTCTTTTGCTTGAGAATATCCCAACAAAACAGTTTCACCTGACAAACGCCGAAAGGCTAGCACTGTAATGCATACCCTTAGGCACAGCCCTGCACTGCTTTTACGTGCACACATCATCCAAACCTTTGAAAGGTTCCTCTTCCACTCACTTATCTCTATTTTAGGATTAAAACAAATGCAATCTGATCTAGTTTGGATTTTGGTTTATGGTTGTTTTTTTTTCTTTCTCTTAGCCTTCATTATGTCCTTCTAGGCAATTCCGTTATCTCACCTGTCACTAACGTTTTTTTCAAAATATACTTTGCACTGCAAAAACTGCAACTGTTTATTTCTGGAAATATCATCCTGATTCCAGGCATAGCCCCTAGTTCATCCTCAACAGATATTCTTTATTTGCATTTTTAGTGAAATCGGCACTGGAAATGTACTGTCTCCTATAGGTCTGATAAGAGAGGGAGGTTCTAGCTAAGGTACTGGAAATATGACTGCATGAATATAACTGCAGTGTTCTCCTTGCTCTGAGGTTGTACTTTCTTAAATAAAATGACGTAAATAAATTTAACATTATTTATTACCAATCATGATACGAGCTGCTTACAAAGTCAAACCTTCCATAGTCATTATATTCACAACCTCTTTTTCTGAATGAGTAGAAGCATGAGAAAGGGACAGCAGCACTGAGAACAGGCAGTACAGGTGCATTGAGGGCAAATTGTGCCTGACCCTCCTGGTAGCCATCTGCACTGAGGTGACTGGGTCTGTGGAAGAGGGGAGAACAAATGTTCTATAACTTAACCGCAGCAAAGACTTCGAAATGGCCTCTCGTATCCTTATAGCCAAGCTGGTGAGATATAATTTGGCTAACTGGACTGTAAGGTAAATATAAAATTGGCTGGATCACTAGGCTTAATGAGTAGTGATCAGTAAAACAAAGTTTAATGGGAAACGAGTGGAGTCAATGGTGGGGCTGATGCTGTTTAATGGCTTTATTAATGACCTTAACAATTAAAGGAAATGCACTTTCAGCAAGTTTGTGGGTGATGTCAAATTGTGGAAGAGCAGTCAGTCTGCTGGAAAGCAGGGCTGCGATCCAGAGCCATCCCTACAGCCTGGAGAAATGGGCCAACAGGAACCGCTTGAAGTTCAAGAAAAGCAAATGCAAAATCCTGGTCCTGGGAGGAATAACCCCATGTCTCAGATAGGCTGGAAAGTAACTCTGCAGAAAAGGACCCAGGGGTCTTGGTGGACAACACGATTAATAAGTCAACAGTGAGGCCTTGCAGCAAGGAAGGCCAACAGCACCCTAGGCTGTATCAGCAAGACTTGAGTTAGCACAGAAAAGAAGTGATGCTTCAACTTGAGCACAAACTCAAGAAGTGGGTCCATGTGAACCTCATGAGGTTCAACAAGGCCAAGTGAAAAGTCCTGCTTGAGTGATGAAGGGATTGAGAGCAGCCCTGCTGAGAAGGACTTGGGGATACGGGTGAATGCAAGTTGGACATAAGCTGACAACATGCACTTGCAGGCCAGAAAGCCAACCATATCCTGGGCTCCATCAAAAGAAGTGTGGCCAGCAGGTTGAGGGAGGTGATTCTGACCCTCTATTATGCTCTTGTGAGACTCCAGTTGTACTGCATCCAGCTCTGAAGTCCTCAATACAGGAAAGACATGGACCTGTTAGAGTGGGTCCAGAGGAGGGCGACAAAAATGATGAAGAAAGGCTGTGTTGGGGTTGCTCAGCCTGGAGAAGAAAAGGCTTCAGGGCGACCTTTTGCAGCCTTTCAGTACTTAAAGGGGACTTATAAGAAAGATGGAGACTAACTTTTTAGCAGGGCCTGTTGAGATAGGATAAGGCATAATGGCTTTACACTAAAAGAGGGAAGATTTAGACTAGATATAAGGAAGAATTTTCTTTTACAATGAGGGTGGTCAAACACTGGCACAGGTTGCCCAGAGAGTTTGTAGATGTCCCATCCCTGGAAACCTTCAGGGTCAGGTTGGACGGAGCTCTAAACAACCTCATCTCATTGAAGATGTCCCTGCTTATTGCAGGGGGGGTTGGACTAGATGACCTTTAAAGGTCCCTTCCAACTCAAACTATTCTATGATTCTATGAAGTGAGGATTAATGCCACCAAATCAAAACTTACACCAAGAAGGAAAATTTTTTTAAATCCCAGCAACAATCTAAGATGGAAGAATTATGGAAGAAGTAAAGACCCCATAGGATGTTACAGTTCTCTTTAGAAAGAGAGAATTATTTCAATGGAAGGAAAATGGTGGCAAAAAGGATTATTATAAACTGGATAACAAAAAAAATCAAATGGAAATCAAGACACTCTTAACCATTAGTTAAACATGGTTCATACTAGTGTTCCAAACATGAAGTGCAGGAAAAAGGACTAATTAATTTCATAATAGAACTTATTAAGATTATGAAAGAACTGATACAGCACAGATGCTGCTGACAAAATAAGTGTACAGTGATACAAATCACCTATTCCAATACTATGCTTCTTAGGTTGGTTTGCCAAAGTAGCTCCAAAGCTGAAGTCTTACTTTATCCTATTGGCTGTTTTTCAAAGAAACAGAAGGGCTACCTAAACCTGGGTGAGGGGTTAGGCCTGGAATAGGATCTCACTCACAGATTGGCTTTGCAAGGATGCACATTTTCAGGAATCATTACAGGGTCTTAAAAATGTTCTTGACAAAATGTTCTTAAATAAAAGGGGGTTGAAAAGAGAGTACAGGGAAATACAAACTGAAATGTCTAAAACCAATAAGCAGGTGAAGGTAACATTATTCTTTAAATACACTTTATGTAACACAAAGCATTGGTACCTACAGCTTCAAAGTAAGACCTATCTAGGCCTTAGCACTGCCAGAGGCACTAGCTGTTCCACCCTTGTCTCGCACTACCTCATAGTGTGGTGATGACGACAACCAATATTTTGTCAAAATTGGTGGAAAGGAAAAAAAACTTCTGCACCCTTCATCTTTAAGTGCATCTACATGGAAAAGTTAATATTCAGATAGTTATGAAACAAATAATCCCGTTTATTTATACCACACTATTATGAAGATGTGCTTCCATCTTTTATAATTGCTAAGTGTTTGAACTACGAAACAGGCTGTTTTGTTTGCTATAGTGGAGCAAAGAAGAAAATAGTTAAATTTTCCCAGTTTGGATAGATTTTGGTGAAGCCTTTTGAGTAGATGTATGTATGTATGTAATTGGAATATATATTAAAAACCAAAAAGGGTACTAGTATATATAATCTTCCTTTATTTTTCACATTATATTGGGAAAGAAGATGTAAACATAACTGTCAGAGCTACATCTCATATGATTTAAAGAAACTGGGATATATTTGCTGAGAGAGTCAGACGGACTCAGCTGATGCATGCATGTATAAAAATTCACTATAGCACAAATGTGAAGTGACTCATTTCATTAACCATGCATTCAGAAAAGAAAAACTATCCCCAAAATGCACTGGCTAGCCAGTTCATTAAAAGCCATACAAAAAATTATTATGTAGTTGGACAATTCACGCAAAATCTTGGTAAGGACCAATACGAAGAACAAAGCGTTGCTGTGCCCATTTGAACAATGAAGCCTGTGAAAAATAAAAAGAACCCCAGAAGCCTGGACTGAACTTAAAAAGGAGTTGGGCTGTTTTAGAGACAGAAGTATAACATGATCTTGTGAGCTGCACAATGATAAAGTGAAGGCTGAAGTTACTGCACTGGGCAGACTCAGAGTGCCCTAGAAACTATTGGTCAAACTGTCCTTGTCATCAGAAAAACTGGGGCAGCTGTGTTTTCTGAAATTCAAATTATTAAAGTTGCTATGTAATATTTAAATCCAATCTTTTAAATCACACTACGAGAATCCTCTTTTTTTTTTTTTAATGCAGAAAATTCCTCAGTCAGTAAATTATGAAATGCCGCTTAGAAAATTCCCTATTCAAATTTGTTTGACATTTAATTTACTAATGAAACAAAAAAGATTCAGCAGAACAACTAAGAGGAAAGAAAAATGTATGATACAAAAAAAAAAAAATAGACGATTAATTGAAAAAGTCTACAACAATTTCAGAATTTCAAATCTCTAAATACCCACAGATTCACATGGTTGCTACAAACTGACCATAACCAGCATACTCTATCCAAATCGATATATTTATACATTTAAATGGAAGACAGGTATTTATACAGTTGGACTTCTCACAACTATATTGTTATATGGGATCATTTTACTGTAAATGATCAATTATATTTTAAATTCTTGAAGAGATTTCTGACATAAGTATAGCTTTTGTAGAAGCTATTTTCCAATATTTAAAAAATATGATTTAAAAAGGTCTTGAAGCTGGATGTCATACAGATTGAATAACATTTGTAAAAAATATGTAAATACTAGTGTCTGAAAGTAATTTAAAGCCATTCAGAGGAATATTACCTCTGAAATCTGTCTGAATCAGTGTTAATCAGAGTGCCTAAAATACTCTGAGGAAATATTAGCATGACTATAAAGAGCCACTATGCTAACCGCCCTCCAAAACACATGCAACAATGGGGGTAAAAGATTCCCTGTGTATGTAAAAGACATGGCTGCCAAGGCAGCTTCATACATGCGATCTCCTTCCTTTTGAAATGATCCCTTTATTCCTGGGTCTAACACACTCCGTAATCTTTCAAAAAGGCTGCACTGCCCATCTTCTCAAGCCAGTACAAGGGTGGAATTTCTCTTGGGAAAAGAAGGGATGCAGTGGGAAATTTTTAAAGTCAGTTCACTGCTAATGAGTACCATCTGGCTGGAAGGAAAGCAAAAAGCTGCTGGCTTGATCAAGTTTGCTTTGTACTTGCTTTTTCTTGTTTTTTGAAAAGGGATATACACAGATCCTGGCCTGGCAATCTTTGGAGAGGACCTTCTAAAACTAAAACAATAAAACATTTATAAAGATACAGAAAAACCAAAATGAACTTGCTGATAGTGTCCTTAATAAGAGTAATTTCTCCAAGTTTTCACTTTATATGCCAGGTGTAAGGCAATTATGATCAATATCATTATCCTTATAACATACAGGTGAAAGCACTCTGACTGCACACGTAATTTCCTCAGCTACGCCTCGTACTCTCCTTTTGAAGCACAGACAGCCCTGCTCCGAACAGTGGCCGTATTTCCTCTGAATGACAAAGTATTCTGAAGCAAATTGTGTTAATGGCATTATACGGATGGCAATCTGCATCTGATGCTTTTTAGCAAATAGCTATCTAATCTAATGCTACCACTCAGTGTAATCACAGACATGTCTACAGCTCATATAGACTCAGATGACTGAAAACTTGACAGAAACGCAGTTGTAGTATTTTTTTACTGCCAGGAGCTCGACTATTCACCCACGTTCCTACGTAACTCCAACATGTCCTGGACTCGCACTATCTAGTTTTAAATGAGTTCAGTATACAAACAAACGTGTATGCTCTACAGTGAATTGCAGTCATGTCCTTGAACATAATACAGATACAGTCATCCATAACACCATTGGTGGTTTTCATTCATCCATTTCAAGGTAGTTAATTATATACCTAATTCAGTGCTACAGACTATGACCATCCCCATTATCAGGCATCACGCCTTCCACTTTTTCCTTCCATTCACCTCTGACGGAGTAAAAATGGTTTCAGTCACTGTTAAATCCATTGGGCTTTGGGGGTTCGGGTTGTTATTTTTGGTGGCTAACTCTGTGCCAGCAGTAAGCTGTGAGTCCCTGCTCTGCCACTTGCCCCTGCAACCCATCATCCAGCGAAAATATACTTAAAAATGAAGAATGCTGATACCTTTGCTCCGTTCTGGAGCTTCTCTCCCTGTGATCTGGAGTCTCTGGGTTGTCAGTACAAGATACTGCTGTTGCATCACCAGACTACAGTGGCAGAAATCTTGGCAGCCAGACAAAAGGTAATGAAAATTTCAAAGGTACAAGGCTGCTCTTGGAGCTGCAGAAAGTGACAGGGTTGTCAGTGGAATCATAACAGAAGCATCTAAGTAAAAAGGAAAACAACACCAATAAAAAAAAAATATAGCCTTTCTTTCTGGAGATAACTAAAAGTCACGTTTACAAATATTGTATATGTATTTTAAGATAAAAAGTCCTTCCCAGTGCTCAGGAGGTCATTGCTATTAAAGGAACTGGCATAGGAGGGAAAAGTGATTTTTTTTTTTCTTTTTTTTTTCCTAAGGGCAGAAAAAATACCTCTCGCATTAAAAATTTAAGAGCCTGTCAGGACTGAACAATAAACATACAAACACGGAGGGCATTCTGTGTCCTGCAGTGTAAATGCCTCCCAGACTGCAACTATTTAGCTGTTCCACAGTCCCGTCTTTAAAAAGGGGACCTATATTTTCAGCCTGCAGACACAAAGGGAATTAGGCACAATACTTGTATATGTACTGTGCTGTGTATTTGCAGTTCCCCAGGTACTGCTCAGCAACGTTACACTAAAATTATATGAATTTCCATGTAACTGTGGATTGATTTGTCATGAACATTTTTAACTCATGATGATTTTTAAATTTCTAGTTTATTCACCTAAAGACCCAGGCTTAAGAAACAGTGTTTTTTTTATATATATCCTATATTTTGTACAGCCAAAATAACATGACTCAAGTCTTATGATACTAATGTTGTGTATCATTTTGAAATGGATGTGACAAAACACAAACACAATCAAAACCAATGCTTTCAGTTCTACGTACGTATGCACCTTTTATACAATATTTCCAAAGGAGACAGATTAAGGAAGGAACCCATCAGTGAGGGAAAACTCAGTTCTGCATGGCACGCTTTCCTCTGGTCCAAAATGGCATTTCAAACATGAATCTTTCAGTAACTTCACCAAAAGTCGCATGGGCAAGGCAAGGGTTAGAAGAGGGCCAGAGAGATCACCCTTTCTAAATCTCCCCTTCTGCTCTCTGTCTTAAATCAGCAGCACAAGCTCCCCTACAGCTGCCTCCGAGTCATAACCAGTGCAGCAAGAGCTCCCCCCTTTGTTTTCACAAACTTTAACCACTTTGCTTGCTTCTGACTTCTGAAAGAAAGGAGACAGAAGCCTCGTTATTTATTTCAACAGAAAATACGTAAGCTGTATACTTTGGGATCTTTACAGAACCATCCACTTCAAGCCAAGCTGGGCTTGCTTAGGGAACAGGCTGTTTTGAAGCAGTCAGCCTGGGGAGAAAGGATTTTTCATGGCAAATACTTCAGAAAACCTGTCTGATAAGTCAAAATCATTTTTTCACCCCCGGATCAAAACCCAGAGTCTTCTGAAAACAAACAAACACCTGGCATTTCTTAAAAGGCCTGAGTTTCTCCAAGCTGCTACTACTTCAGCCAACAATTGGTCCACTGAGCCAGGGCCTCTTAGATTGAAGTGATTTTTATTGAAAGCTGAAGCAGATGTTTAACGACCTCAAGTATAACCTATGAAAATCAGTAGTGCACATGTTTTGAAATGTGGTAAAAATGTCAAGAAAAAGCAAACACAACATTATCCAGGAACATTTCCTAATTATTCTCTGAAAAGATGACCAAATGTTTGAGTAAGAACAGTAACTGCAATTTCAGTAACTATAGTAATTAAGGCAGAGACTGTTAATTCGCTTTCTCTGGGCATAAGCTGATGACAATAAGGAAGATTTTTTTCTGGTATTGTAAAACTACTTGCTTATGGTAACATGCCTTATTCATAGAATCATGGGATGTGTTTTGTTGGAAGGGACCTTTAAAGGTCATCTAGTTCAACCCCCCTTATTCTCAAATTATAGCTGCATGAGTCAGGAAGTAAGTCAAGGTGCATCGTATTTTTCCAGAGAATGTTTTATCTCAGTCTTAAAAGTAATAGAAGATGTTTATATTATCATATGATTTTGAAGAAAAAAAGATAATAAAATTTAAATGCATTTGCGCACACTACACGTTATCTAATGTTAGCCTCACACACTGCTGTGAACCTGGCAGGGTGCTTCAAAGTTCCGACTCATTTAGTTGTAGCTCCACAATGTGGCCAAAGTGAGAATATATTGAAGGTGAGACAGACATTTCCAATGATTTTCCAGTTGCTCTGTGCATGCGTTCCCCAGCTAGGCATCAACAGCTCTCCCAGCAGGAAAGATTACAGGCTAATGCAATCTACTAATGGGCTTTTTTTCCAATATTACCTTCAGGAACTTAACAATATTAACTTCAGGAAGCTTAGCGCCTTGTTATATCCTGTAAGATGATGGCTTCTTTATAAAACACCATACCGCAATAAATAAGTAAATACAATTAATATAGCATTGACAAAGACAAAAGATGCGTCTGCCTAGTAGAACAGCTTTTCATTTTTCAGGCAAATTCATGGACAAATAAGGAGAAAACCTGGATATTTTAAACACTCTACACATGATTGCCTTTTCCACCGGAACAATCTACTAAGAGAGAGAAATACTTTGAATTACATGCCTTTGATCATTAAAATTCTCTCACAAACAATTCTTTTCTTATGGTGATTTCTTATGGTGATCTCACAGTTATTTCTGTGAGAAGTTGAAAGGTGAATCCATCCAGGTTACTTGCTGTAGTATCTATGCGTGTGCACAAGCTTGTTTAATTTAAAACTGGACCACAGATCTAGATTCTAATGTGCCCTGAGGGTGTTTGGAGACAGTACAGATCCATTGTTCATTCAATATAAGTACTTATTGAAATGAACTATTAAAATAAATGCATTAAAAGTTCCTTCACTGTTAACTGCAAGTGATGAATGTTCTGAGAGTTTAGGAATACAGTTAATTCTGTGCTACCACTGCTGAACTGATTCACTCAAGCAAGAAAAAAATTAAACTGGGAAATTACAATACAGTTAAGGTTGCCAGTTTGCATTATTTTATTCCTAGTTAAACCTTTCAGGCATTCATAAATTGACCATAAAGATTTGCTCTGCCCTGGGGCCACTGTGATATCTGTTCTTTATTCAGCTTGCTATGTCTAGATAAGAAATATCACACATTATCCCGAGTCTGCTTGCAAAGTGTGACAAGGGTATGAAGTTAAGGATCCAGGGACAGATTTTATCCTGTCTTTTCTTACAGCAGTTGACAATATTCTGTAAAATTTTTGGTCACCCAGTTTTGATTATCCTTATGATAATTAAAACAGTAACGATACTTTATGTGACTACGTTACAAGCAGGATTTAACTGATATTCATTATACCCCCATAAGGCAGATAGGTAAGTGCTATTATCCTTATTTAGGGAAACAGAGAAAGGCAAAATGACTTGCAAAAGGCCGTATAATGAAGTAATGCTACACCAACATTGAGACCAGGGTATTTCTGAAGCCTATACCCATTCTTCTGGATGATAGCTCCTTCCATGTTTATTAGTTAATCATATTTTTAATTCATAAATTTTTAATATCTTTTATTTATTAACATGCAAATAATTCTACAAAGCAAATTTACTTTTTGTCTTTTATAGTATTCAATTTTTGCACAGTAATGAATTACACAAAATAACAGTAAATTTTGCCCTCTGTCTCTCTTACAATGTCACAGAATTCTTCCTTATTAAAGTCTTTGATACTAGGGATAATATTTATACAACATGCAAATATAAGTGCATTAGTGTTGAGATACCTTTTTTTTTTGCATTTAATTCTGCAGTTGAACTAAATTCAATCAGTCTATTAAAAATTGGTCCTGAATTACAGGTTCAAGTGTCCCTTTTAAAGGCACACCGGCAATATAAAATATACATTCCTTCCAGTCATCAAGCATCTGATATAACTGTATGTAAAAGAGACTGTAAGAAATAATATCGGTTGTCTCTTCTGATGGCGCTTTGGGTACTTTAGGTTTAGTTGTGGTTACCGAACCTGCTGATGTCCTCTCAATCATTGAAAATGCCGGTAGCAGGAGAATTTTAACAAAATGCCATCTCTTTTTCTGCTGTTTTTATGATTACGTTATATTGAGTACCCAGAATGACATCCAAGATCCTAAAAGATTAACTCTTCATTAAATGTGTCCAAACTTTTTAATTGCACTTAAAAAAATACCTAAGGAAGTTTCAGTCATCACAAGTATGTGCTGTACAAAAACAGACTACAAGAACACAGTCACAGGCTACATTTCACTTTGGTTTATATGATGCCACAAAGACTGCCTTAGAGTTAAGCTTCACCGAGAACTTTTTATCCTCTTTGTTACAGCATGCTCCTTGCTATGGCCTGACTCCCTCTGCAAACCATCCTGAATTAAGGGGCGTAGGGCGATATCCCACCTGCCTTATTTCCAAGAATTTGCTTGGACTCTTAGTTTTAAAAAGGTTTTTAGGAAAATCTAGTACTGCTAAAAGAAAGAATAATTTTTTTTTTTTTTTTTTGAAGGAAGAGAGAATGTGAGAGAAAGAGAAATGCTTTTTAAAAGAAATGTACTGAACATTGCTTTAGAAGGAGAAAATCCTCAAAGTTATCCACTAGTATTCTTTTTGGATGTAATGGTTACCAGTGTGATATTTAGATAAGGAAACACATAGCTTTGCTGAGTTTTAAATTATTATTATTATCTGTGTATCTGTGGATTTACTTATCCAAGATCAGCTGCTGAAGTCATTGAAAACAGTGTCTAACATTTCTAAAGCTCCACTGATAATTGCAGCCATGCCTTTCTTTGTAAGTTCTCTCTCACTCTCTAAGAGTGGATCGTTTCCTTTAATCTTCTATTGTCACTTCATGCCTTCAAAGGCTGTGCATATACCCTGTATTTTAGTTTGTATAATTAAACATTTGGTTTTGTCTGAAAGCATGAAAAAAATAGCAATTCAGGCTTTGTTTCTGTGTTTCAGAGACAGAGAAAAAAATCCAAGTAACTTATTGAAAAAGAAGAGATAACCTTGACTATACTAGCATATACTATACTAGCATATAATATAGCATATATATGTACATAATAATAGCATAAGAACAGCATCAGAGAAGTAAATCTCCTCTAAAGCATTTAGAGGCTGTGCCCAAAACTCATCTCAATAAAAAATAAAGAAAAAAAAATAGAGAGAGAGGAGAAGGGGAAAAAAAATCCACATGGCTGAGTATTCTCATTAAGCTGAAAATCTGTCAATGAATATTTATCTTTGTTCTCTGCCCGGAAGGGAGGCTGCAGAAAGACTGAGCAAAAACACTTATTTCTGTCAATGAATCTTAGTAATCAACTCCATCACCAGAAGTCCTCTTACTGCCAGCTGTCATTCAGATGACAGGTTATTTCAATATATCAGCAGAGGGCCAGCTGGCAGGGGGATAGAAATGACAACCTTGGTTGAACAGTGAAAAATATTTTCAGCAGAATTAGCAAGGCTGAGATGTCTGTATATGCTTGGGGATATGTGTAAGGCCAGAGGAGGGATGTATTTGAGCAAACAGGCATATTTATTCTCTGCTTTCTAGTGCATGTAGAGAAGTATTTTTTTCCAAATAGCAAGAAGTATGCCACTCATAGGTAATTTAATGTTCGACCTGTTCAATAGACTACCTTTTCTTTTCTATGTTTATTTCACAGTGTTGTTCTCCTGTCTCATACTTTTAAAAGTTTCAGTTCATCCCTGTTTCATTACATGAGATAGAGCAGTTTCTTTGGACTTCCTTTCGCCTTTGTGATTCTTCCCTTTCTTTCTCTAGCTCCTGTTTTATTAGTTACTTCAGATTCTTCTCAGTCACTGACATTTTTTTTCCCTTCTGTCCATTCATCTGACTTCAAAACTCCTTAGAGGTTTAACCCTAGTTGACTTTAAATTTATCTGTTCATGAATAAAACTTGTATTTTGAGAACTTCACTACCAGACTGCCAAGGTCCGATTTGCAGTGCTGCAGTGCAATTACGAGAGACTTGCACTGACTTTACCTGGATTTGAAAGTATCAAAAAATGTTGAAAATCAATCTCTGACTGTGAGTATAGGCAAAGGAAAGCTCGGCTTTCTTCTGCTACTCATTTTGTGCATTTCTTTTATTTATATTAAGTTTTGAAAGTGTCTTTTGAATATTTCTTTTCAGTCCTGACTTTTTTCCATCAAAATGTTCACAAACTCCTTTACCGAAGTTTCCATTTTCACAGGCAGAATATGGATTTAAAGTGACAAAATGAAATTAATTGGAATTCTTCATCCTACTTCCTGATTTCAATTGCTCTGTATTAAATAACTTGTTTCACCAATAAAAATAACCTCGTTCAATGTAGAACACAGGATATAGAACATATAATGTAGAACATATAATAGAACATATAATGTAGAACAAATGTAGAACACAGGATACCCGTGGCTTCTATTTCCCCCGATTCCCTCGAAGCAAAAATATTACCAAGTCTAAAATAAATATTGTATTTTCTATACCTACAGTTACCTGAACAATATAATATTTTACAGAAATCACATAAAGTTTTTGGAAACTGGACAAAGGAGGGAGCTCACATAAGGGCGAATCATATCAGTTATTTCTCATGCTGCAGATTTCATTACCTAGAGAAGAAAGTATGCCTAGATTAATGTTTCTTACCACATATGTGCCCTGCCCCATCTATTTCCTATAGACTAAATATTACCCTATAAGCACTGATCAGCACAGGTTGGACCGTGAAGAAACAACATGAATTTTTGAGCAACGTCTAGATCGAGTATCAATAATCATTTTGCTCCCCCAACAACACTTCAATACGCCATCTATAAATTTCTAGGATGCCCCAAGGCATGTTTTGCTCACCCATTTATATATGCCTTGGGTATGTTCAGAGACATAAAGTAACAAAACAGCTGTCTTCAACCATCGAAAGCACTTTAACATTTTGCTAAAAATGCCCTGAAGTGTCCTAATGTTATTACGGTATAGGTTTTCAATTTTAAGATGAGATTTCAATAACAAAAGGCTATTTAAAACACACCACCACCTTTCTATTTTTAGATTATTTAACATAAAAAGCATAAGATAAAATACCAGCATTAATAGTTTTCCTTCTGCCATCTAGGACTCTTGAACTTCTCTGTATTAACTTTTGGAAATGCATAGCTGATATCAGGAAAAGAGTGAATACGCTTCAAACCTGATTTCAGAATACACCTTAGAATATCATTAACCAGCTTCTGAATATTAGCCCCATATCTTTCTATTATTCAACACACCTTATCTTTATTAAAAAAAAAAAAAAAAAGAAAAAAAAAGGGGTGTGATTCACACACAATAACAACATGGAGGCCTGCTTATTGAACTTCCATATCCATGATATCACTGGAATTATGTTTTATTGAATGCTCCAGTTGAGTAAGCAGAAAATGAGACTTGGAAACAAGCCAGCATCTACAAAAATACCCCAAAATTCAGTAGAGCTGTACCCATTTATATCAGAATTTAATTCAGCCTATAATTTTATTCATAGTAGTTAGAAAGTCAGGAATTATTAGAATGGTTGCAGATTGGTTGTTTTAAAAACAGATTGGTAGGATTCATCTGAGCTACTCTAGATGTCTACAATTTGGATATCTACCTGTAAATTTGTTGTCTAGGCTTTCTTAATAGCGAGGGCATTTAGAAAGTGCTTTTTATCCTGGAATTGACAACTAGAGTGAAATTCAGTGGTATAAACCTAAGCATCTGTGAAGCCATCCCAGATGCCATAGGGTACCCAAGACATTTCCTTGGGGCTGGCAAACATGACAGATAAGTGATCAAACACCTGAGCAGCACCTAGAGGCCAAGCAAGATACCTTTGGCACCTAAAATGGCACACTGGATGCCTGTATTTAGGAAAGTGAATTTCATCTCCAAAGTAGATATGGTGAATTGAGTTGTGTAGTAGCTGTAATAGTTGTCTCCACTGACTGTAAAGGGACCCTCATCACTCAGTACTGGCCAAAGATGTACACTGTGTGGGTCTAAAATTTCCTAAGATTAATCACACCCTTGGTGTTAGCTCTAATAGTTTTTATTTATTTTGAAATGCATAGTTTAAAAAACAGTAAAACTTACAGCATAGAAACAATGATCTGCCTATGAACAGAAATGGGTTTGCTGAAGTGAGGAAAATATTTCTCCATTAGCTCCAAGATATAAGTAGATGTATAAATAAATTCATAGATCTACAAATATATAGAAGGATAAACAGATTTCTATGTCTAACTGTAGATCTGTAGACAGACAGTTTGTAGACAAATGTCATCCGCTTCAAAAAAGATTGGGAAGCCCTGTATTTATCTGTAAGATTTAACTCTGTTGTGACATTTGCTTTCCTTTATTTGCAGAGAGGTATTTGCACAGACTTGGTTTCACCCCTAGAGGAATTGGGCCTGGACCCTGATTGGAGGTGTTTGTAAAACTGCATTTGCCACATGCTGTTCATCTGGCACCAGGACAGCCTGAAGCAACAAGTACAACCATACCACCTGTAACACAGCACGTCTATATCAACGTTTCGCTGGATTACCAGGGTGGATACTCTGCTCCTGGCTCTTCCATCATGAACACTGAGACACATGAGGAATTCAGACTTCCTGTTCTGTCTCTGCTTTCCTTGGAACTGACTTCATGTACGGATCATTTTTGTGCTCTCTGACCCTCCCCACAGCTTCTTCCCAGAGGCTTTATATTTCCTGATGATATATTGAAACAAGGTTTACTAATACTTCTCCTGTTTTCTCTGGTTATTAAGGGAAGTCCTGCTGAGCCCTCTGTGTGTGTATGTGTGTGTGCACGTGTCTGTACGTGTATGAGAGAGGGGGTCTGTACCAGCTGCCGGAGTGGGGCTGCAGCCTTGGGGCTCATATGTCCAGGTACCAACAACAGGGGACACTGGGATCTGGGGGCAGCTGCTGGGCAGACTGACTGCCTGAGCCCAGTTGCTGCGGTGCATCCACCTTTAACATACATATATATATGAATACACAGAATACATACCTATATTCTCACTAGTAGACATCCACCCTCCTTAGCCAGAGAGAGGAGCAGGATGAGGCCATTGGTGCTACCTGTGTCCATCTGAGTGCTCTGTGTGTCTGCCTGTGCTCTGTGTGGCGCGCAGTGTATATATGTATTTATGTAGTGTATACGTGTGCTCTGGATGTGTGTGCCTACAGGGAATAGACAGTTAACCTTGCTATGGGTTGGACCCAAAGCATGGAGCTGCCGCAGCCTCCCCTTTCTTAATTGTCGGATCCAGCACAGAATTTCAGACTAAAAAATACCTCCCATGTTTTGGTTTGTTCTGTTTGGGTTTTTTTCATAGAATCACAGAA
>VXBH01008819.1:8001-25564 GCA_013400035.1 Rynchops niger
GGCACTTGGCCTTATTAAACCTCCTACAGTTGGCCTTGGGCCATCGATCCAGCCTGTCCAGGTCCCTCTGGAGAGCCTTCCTACCCTCAAGCAGATCAACACTCTCACCTAGTTTGGTGTCATGTGCAAACTTACTGAGTGTGCACTCAATCCCCTCATCCAGATCATCGATGAAGATATTAAACAAAACCAGCCCCAAAACTGAGTCCTGAGGGACACCACTGGTGACCGGCCACCGAGAGGATTTCACCCCATTAATCACAACTCTCTGGGCACATCCATTGCTTGCAATCTTTGGAATGGGAAAGAAGCTTATGGTTGGCTTCCCAATTCACATACAGGTTTTATATTTGAGAATTTCTGACAGGTTGGACATGCATTAATAATTCTTCCAGCGGCTCCATAGACACCCGGTGCCACCCATACTTGCTGTATTTGATTAGCTACTGATTCCACTCCTCCATGAGCTTTATAGTGGAATTGTCTGATTAAAGTTATCAGGTATTTTTTCAGTTAGACAGGTTTACCCCCCCATCGTCCATATTCATCTTCTACTGATTCCCATTTTCTCCACTGATCTTTGTCTTCATTTATCACATCTTATTGATATAATTTCCTTGGATGCTTGACATTGGGCCATGAGCTCTCATCTGAAGGAACTGCCATAATCTTTACTTCAGATTGGTGAGCCGCAGCTTTTGATGCTGCATCAGGTAAGACATTCTATTTGCTGATTACAGTACTGTCCCTTGTATGGGCTGGAAGTGAACCACAGTGATCTCTTTGGGAAGTTGGAAACTGCTACATTGCTTCTTAGTAAACTGCTGGGAGTTACTGATCTCAAAGTACTTTGACTGAATTGGGTCTTATTACTCAATCCCTTTAGAGAAATTCCCCCAACTCTACAAGGATTCTAAACAACTCTCTTCCATCAATTGATCACAGTGCCTAGCACATCAGAGCTCTAGAAAGGCAGACCACTTCTGTAATAGATATCTGCAGTCTCCATATTGAAACTTAGACCATTTTTTTGTGGCTACAGCATAAGACAAATGCCTTTCTAATCTCTTACTCATTTGAGCCATCCAAATAGTTAACCAGCTGCAAGTGCTGACATTTCCTTAGGGGATAATTATTTAAGAATTAGTATTTTCAATATTCAGCCAGCTTTAGTGTCCACCATCAATCTGCATCTCTATTAGAGCAAAATTTTCAATTCTGCCTCCTTTGTACATTTTAGTTTACATTTAAGTCACTTGGCTTGCATTTCTGTTAATTTCTTTGTTTTCTTCTTCTCAGTTGGCACTACCAACTCTTCTCAATTTATGACAGGCTGTGAATGTCATTAACATTATATCCCTTTCCCACCTCCAAAGAAATAATGATGATGTTATGCAAATGACTACTTCTATCTTATTGAAACAAGAGTCTTAACTCTGACTTACATAGTTTGGGATCAAGTCCCTGGAGAACACTTGACAAGTTTTTCCACTTTGATACAGGTACTTGAACCCACTATTTACTTTTTCAGACAGCCCTAATACAGATTGGCATTCAAGAATGACTTACCTTAGAGTTTAAGAGGATGTTTTCCTCAACCCTCCCAAACTGATTCATTAAAAAAAAAAAAATCAATTAAAACTAAAACATATTTCTTCTAGATATTCAAACATTGAGTTGGTATTTATGGAATTTTAATTTATAAATACATGTGTTTACATGTGCAAGTCAACAGTGTTGCATGTTAAGGACACTTGCAATGCCATTAGCATAACATCGATAATCTGGTTTATTCTATCTGCTGCAGTAATTTCTGCACTTTGTTGTTGTGGGTTTTTTTGTTTTTTGCTTTAAAAAGAAGTCCATTCTTTATAAGCCTATGACTATTATGTGACAGCAAAACACAGTATTGTTTTGTAGTGACACATAGAAACCGCTACTCATGCATCAGACAAATAACATGCAAAAGAGGGAGAATTTGTCCATGCTCACTACACTGTGGGACACCACAACTTGCAGACAAAAAACACCCTAACCGAAGTCTAGGAGTATCAGCCTTTGTTCTGTCTTTGACATGATGCCAAGTCTCAGGTAAGTCACAGTTTCTGTTGCTCAGTTAGACCATGATAGATTAGGAGCCATCTGCCTTACAATACATTAACTCATACATGGAGATCTGCAGTGTATCATATAGGGTATATAACTGGGGAAGAGAAACAGGATCATCATGGACATGATACACATAATTTCAGATGAGAACGCTAAAATAGGCTGAGATGAGCCTCACCTTGAGGATGTGTTCACTGACCATAGCAGGAACCCAGCATGGTTCACTCAGACTTAGACAGCCATTGTATAATGTTACAGCCATGTAGGACAGAACAAATCCTGCCCTCCTTCCCTCCACCTTCCCCGAAGTTAAATTGCTAAGAGGAGGTATGACTCAATCTGAGACTTGGCAGCATGGCATAGGAATTTCAGGCTTTTTTTCTTATGCTAAGTTGCCTGCCTATCTCTATCTGCCAGACCTCACTGTGATGCAGATGTAAGTTAATTGTTTCGACTAGCTTACCTGATCTGAAATCAAAGTGTATTGCTTAAAATTTTCTTGGCTTGCCCAGCACAATTAAAGAGACAGCACAGTGTAATTTTTATAATCTGAACACGTTTTGTATTAATCATTTGATGAAAGAAGTTTCATGTTAATGCACTAGCAGTCACCACTGTGACTGTCCATAATTTCTACCTCTAAAAATGAGTGCTTTGTCACAAATGCAAGGTAGTAGAAGACAAAAAGTGTATTTATTTTTGCATACACCAAATATTTTTAATTATCATGGTAGGCAAAGCAAGTGAGCATGTGATGAACTCAGACATTCAAATAAACCCTGGAGTGATAAGTGTTTGCCATCCCTGGATTTCCAACAGAACATTTGATTTTACTGAAGTATATATTTTTGATGATTCGGATTTGTGTTCTATGTCTACTTACACATCATATTATTTAGCCATTTTGTTTACAACCCACATTCACTACTAGGAAAAAAAAAAAACAACAAACATGAGTACCTAGATAGCAAAGAAATCAAGAAAAAGATTGTGTTTTTTTCTTTTCATAGGTCATAGAACCCACCCATACTATATCGTGGCTTTTTTCCCCCCCCCCTTGATATTTTTAAGTGCTAGATAAATACTAATCTTGGCATACAAGTCTTGTATATTACCTATTCTGAGTTACAGCATCCATTGATGAATTCTCTTTGGGCTGGGTTTTTATTTTCCCCACTCCATTATTCATCCTAAGGTCCAGACATTTCAGTTAGAAATACTACAAGCAGCTTTGAGCCTAAGACAACTGCAGTTCATTATGATCATTTGCACAGATCTTGTACCAGAGGTTTATCTCTGTGCCTGTGCTGTCATAGACTGGGACCCAGAAGGAGTACACAGTTGTCCAGAACAAGGAGGAAAGCCAGCAGCCTGGTCCTCTAAATGCCATGCAGCCAGAAATGCTCACTGCTCTTCCCTAAAGTCCCTTTACCCATTTCTAGCTTCCTTCCTGCTTTATTCTCAACCTACAGCCTCTATAACTCTAGCCTCTCATGTTCCACAGTTCATCCTAGCCCTCTGCCTCCTTTTGCCTGTGCCCAAGAACCCCATCCCACACTCCTTTCCTTCCTGTTCCCAGAATTTTTCTTGCTTTTATAAATTTGAGTTTTGTCCTATCCTTGAGACATAACATCAGCATTTCATGTATTGCCAAGAAGTCTTTAGCTAGCAGCATCTCTGAGACAAGGTTATGATAGTGCCACGCATCTTTAAATAAACACAGTGATATTTATTCAGAACAACAGCATGGGAGAGAGTGTGAGCAAGCTCAGAGCTGCAGTTTTCCAGGCACTACCTCCCTCTTGCACCTGTTGCAAAAGCCTCTCTCCTTCCTGCTCCAGATCTTCAGGTCACTTTCTGACCGGATCTCTGGGCCTTTGCTTTCTCAGTACAGAGAGGAACGAAGGGAGACCACTTCAAAAAAAAAAGCTCCACACCCCCCTAAGAAAAAAAAAAAAAATCCATAGACCAATATCCCAAACCCAATACACACCAAAATGTTCCAGAATAAGCTGTGTTTACCATTGAGGATACAGTCTTCTAAAGACTGGGGCAGCCAGCATTAGATTTCTGAGGTGATTGTCTATGAGTTACTTTAGGATTTTGTTCTTCGTGGCTATTCAGCCACCACCCCCCCAGTCTCCATTGGATGCAGTCACTAGGAAGGCCAACACAGACAATAGCTTGGAAGAAAATAAAGGAAAGGGAGGAAGGGAAGGAAAGAAAAAAAAAAAAAAAAAAGAAAGGCAAGAAGCTTCTGCAGCATCTGCACTTGACATAATAGTGTTGAAGTATTCTATGCATGCACCTCTATGCAATAATCACTAGATAATCCCTGTTGCCATCCACAGGAGTCATGCTTCTGCAGAGCTGAAATCACAGTAACAAGAAAATGAAAGTGGTTCATTCAGACAAAAAAAAAGGAGTTTATTCTACCCAGAAGGAATGCAAGTCTTTTCTTCCAATGCATTTAGAAAACAATTTTCTGAGAGGGGAAAAAAAAAATACAGTTTTCTTTGCCTTAAGTGTATTATTCCATCTCAAGCGATAAACATAATCTACTCAACACAGGTAAGTGGATAACATATCTAAAATGTTACTGTATTATCATATTTACTGAATGTATACTCTCAACAGTAACACTTTGAAATATTGTTGTTTATCTATGAAATAAAAAGTCTGCAAGGACAAGTTTCCTGCTGCCAGTTCAGCTCGACTGACTCCAGGCAAGCTGTACCTGCTGATGCTAGCAATGACTATGACCCCCAGTCGCTCTTCTCCCTCAGAAGAGTAAGGGTGGAGGATACAGGATGTGCTGCATACTTTACTTCTGTAAGGGCTTTAGCACAATCTGCATGCAGCATGTGAAAGGCAGCAAAATTGTAGCTTACTGAAAGGTTGGCAATGTCCTTTTGCTAACCTACTTATTCAAAGCAGTATTCTCTCATCAGCTTATCCTTCTTCTGGCCCTCTGCTTGAGGTCTTTGTCCTCTTCCCCTCCTTTCTGCTGTGCATTAGAATTGAACTCTGTAGCTAAGCAGTCTTTTTCCAGAAAACAACTGTACAGACTGATTTTGTATTCTTTGAGGTAAATTTGAGGTCTTTTTATGTAGTTTTACTCCTACATGGCTTTTACTGTTTCCACCACTTCCTTCTGTACCAAATACTTCATTAGGTTGCTGGTGAGTGTGCAGGTTATACCTGTTCCTTTAACTCCTTATTGTGGAAATCAAAAATTGTATGTTAGGACTCTGACGTAGTGGAAAAAGGCAATTATATGCAGGGCTTGGGGCAGGCAAAAAGGAGAACCTTGTCAATATAAAACCCAAAGCTATCAAAACCACAACCAAAAAACCCGCAAACCCAGATGCAAGTATTGTTGCTAACACTAGGGCACTGTGGCTGCAAATACTTCTCTCCAATCTTAGATACTTGTGTTTTTAAGACCTTATTCCAGAACCCTTGCTGAGATTATGCAGATGACCATAGATATCATTTTTACATGTAAGGATTATTAAAATTTATGGAGCTTGGACTACCCTCACTACAAATCCTAACATTATAGTTCATTGCTTTTTGGCCAGAATTGTTCTTCACTGCTGGATCTCTCGAGGCCTTTGAACTCCTATATTCTGTGTGTGGCTAAAGGGTGACAGTTTTCTCACTTTTCCTTCCCAAACTCTTTTGCCTTTCTCATTTATTACATTCTTCATTCTCTTCCCTCTTTCCTTCTTCAATAGAGGCATGGCTGTTATTTCTCCTCAGAGTTCCTTTCCTCTGCCAATCACCCAGAGAGAAGCTTCATGTTGGTGAAAAGTATTTGTTGATGATAGCTGAGTGGTGTGGGAATGCAGAAATGAAGACGAAGCATTGCAGGCTGCTACTTTAGACTGCACATCTATACTTGTTAGCTACTGTTTTTTTTTCCTTCCACTATATAAAGACCAGATCAGCAGCAGGGCAGAGGTGTTGCTTTCACGGGATCACCTACCATTTCACCTACCGATATAACAGCAGGTTTCAGCATGAGTGGGTATTCTGCAGCTTGCTTCACCTTTATCTTTGCCTTTGCTTCTGTGAAAAAGCAACAAACTGCACTGTAACGATAAAGTACATAGATACAGTCCCCACCCCCCAACCCACTTAAGGGCCTTTAGGAAAAGATTCTGGGAACAGTTCAGATCCACAGTGAATCCTCATGTGGAGCCATGGACACATTATTTCAGAGCATAAAACCTTCAGAAGTACAGTGTTCCTATATAGTCCTAGTGCCTTGGACAAGGAATCTTTGAAGTCAGAAACATTCTTTGACTTGGTACTGTTTCCAGCTTTAGATCCTATGAGCAGAATAGGAGGCAAGCTGCTTCTGAAAAGGGAAAAACCATGATGCCCATGATGCTCACAGTCAGTAAGGAAGTGCACTCACATCTACTAACCCTGCTAGACATACTGGTTTTCCCATCCAAAGACAGAAAAAAAATGCAGTGGAATTCAGACCTCCTTTTACTTTTAAATGCATATTGTCAAGGAAAAATGAGTTTAGAATGTATTAGAATGTAAGGGTTTATAACACAAAGAAGTGACCACTGCAGTTTTTCCTCCCCATTGCAACTCAAATATTTCACTAGACAGTTAGCAGTGCAAACATGCGCTACAGCAGTTACTTCTGATAACACAAAAAACAAAGACCAAATACTAATTCTTCCTATACATGATAGGCACCACAAATGAACTCTATGTACCTGTGTTACCTCTTTTCAAAGAAGCTGGAGAATGATAACGAGCAGAGCAGTAGACAGAGAACAAAAAGCCGGCTTCTCACCTCACCACTTTTCAGAACACCACCGCAGCCATGCAGCTTAGTCACAATCCTGGGTATCAGTACAAGTATGACTGTGCAACTCAGAGGAATAGCTCACAAGCCCCATACATTTTAGATTATTCCATTATAGCATTCATTTGAAAGACTTGCACAGACTGTTTTTTTGTAACTAGATTTTCAGAGGTTTATAAAATACCTACTAAGCCCTCAGTACAATTGTCAGACAAGCAACAGACTTAAATCTCCTAAAATTAGCTGTCAAAGTTAATTGGATAGTTGGAGCAAATGATTTACTTGAAGCAGGTTATCTAGGTTCCTCCTGTGACTGGATCTTATCTTCTCTCATTGACTGTAGGGGAAATATTAGGGAAGCTCAGAACAACTTGGACCAGGCATCTATTTATTTTTTTTAGATACTTGGGTTATTCTTTGTCTCAAAATGTAAACTGTACTTACACATAACTATCAACATTGCAGGCACATTTTGACTCTGCCTGCATTACAAGACAGGTAAACAGGTTTGGTTTGTAAGAGTACACAAGAATGCATCACTCCAGAACTAGATTTCCACCTTTCTTAACATTTCCTTAAAAGGAAGCTGGATCTGTGTTGTATGTTCCATCAGTACCCTGAGATGGGGCAACCTGAAGAGTTGGACTGCATTAAACATCACATCTGCCACTGAGCATAACACTCCATCTTATTTTGCACACTTTACCAGAGGAAAGCAAAGTGGGAAAACCTGTCCACCACTTCCTTTCCAGAATGTCCTGAGTGTGCTGCTTTGCAGATGCGACCATGCTTTCACAGTAATATAGCATCTGACAATAATTTACAAGTGCTTCCCCCCGCCAAAAAAAAAAATAAAACCAAAGACACACGAACACAACAAAGCCCCCCAAAACAGAAAAAAAAAACCCACAAACCCACCATAATTTGAGAAACAAAGTTCTGCAAGTGATGAAACTATGAAAAAAAAAAAAAAAGCATCAAAACTCAGCTTCAACACGCATTCCACAATATTTAGTAAAGCATAAGCTTCAGGTCATAGATTTCCCCTCCTTGACAGTGCTAAACAGGTATTCTTTCTACCACTCATCCCGCTCTTGTCAGGAAACTTCAAGAAGAACATTTGGTGCTTCCATTATTCTGTCAAATTTGTTTGGAATTTGCTAATTCACTCAAGAGTAACTTAAGACTGATTTGTAGCCAGAAATACAGACATACATTGATTACAGACTTCTTTTCCCAAGGAAACCAGGCTAAAAAATTAAAGCTGTTTAGCATGACAGGAGCCTTGTTGATGCTTGAAGCTTTAAGGCTGTTGATGGTCAGGAACTTGAGAGACTCTTGTCCATCTCAGAAGACTTTACACCCTGTTAATTCTTTTCACAAGAAGAGCTAATGTTCAAGATTTATCTCATTAGTGCAGGAAGTTCAATACTTTGAAAAACTTCAGAACAGTACATTTAAAAGAAATGAGACACCATAGGAGATTCTAGAAAGTTACAATAGTAATAAAATATCTAGTCATCAAGATTGAAACTCAAACTTTTCTTATTGTTATCTTCTACTGCATCTCCAGTGTTTTCTCGATCTGTAATGGAATCTTTACTCATTTGATATTTCTTAAAGCACAAGTTTCTGCTGTCATACAAGTAACCCAGAAACCATTTTCAAAAGGGGAAATTTCAAACATACACTCTGTTTAAGCTAGGTTGACAACATCAAGTGGTTCAAGAGTCTAAAGAAGGTTCAAGAGTCTAAAAGTAAGCCTGAACTCCATTAAACTCGGTATTTTTAAATTCTTTTAGATTTTATCTTATTATAATCTTTGAGGCTTGAAATATACAAATACTTTGACCTAATACTATATTCCTTAATGCATTAGTTTCTGTACATGGCACTTTAGCACTGAATCTGTACATAAAAATGATCCCTTCCATGACTGTCAAGTAAACCTACTAATTTGTTGGGAGTTGGGTTTACTTTGTTAAAAGAAAATCCAAACCAAAACACAAGCCAGACACACCACTCTGAATTACCCCTAGCTGCCATGATTTTGGGATCTGTGGATATTTGAGCTTTTAATTAAATCCCAAGCTCCCAAAGACAGGAATTTTAATCCTCATTTTTAAAAGGAAATGGAGCTTTCCTTGTTGCAGAAAAGAGTTTGAAAGTGTGTGCCAAATATATCCTAAAGGCTCAGAAGCCAGTAGTTTGTGAAGAGATTCCTCCTCCCTCAGATTAGAGTTTTTAAAACCATTTATCTTTAAAGCAAATCACATGATTTTGGATCATTTTCTGGACTGACTTTGCAATAACTTTCTCTATCGCTTCTTTTCTTTCCTTTTTACAGTTAACACCCACCAGCTTATCCTGTATGCTTTAAAAAAAAAAAAAAAAAAAAACCACCAAACCTTGTTGTCGGTTAGTTACTGATCTACTCATGAAAAAATTCGATAAGTGTATTATAGCTACAGGAGTGTCTTTCCCCTCCACCTTTCCATTATAGCTGCACCCCTAAATTAAGAAAAAAAAAAGTCTGTTTAGACTATCTCCTATAGGCATCTTTTCAAGATAACAAAATGCTTTTAAAAGTTAAAGCCAAGTTCTGTTAGGCTATGAACAAGAGAGATGTTTTAAGATGATGGATGTTTTCAGGTGACTAGGCCAGATTTTTAGAAGTACTAATCTTGAGTATTGTCAATAATCCTATTCCACTCAAGCATCCTTTTGATAATCAAAGGACTAGGAGAACCTGCTCTATGAGTAAAAACTGAAGGAGTTAAGTCTTCCCCTCCCTGGAAGAGAGAAGGCCAGGACCTCAAGGGAAGCTACAAAAAGGACAGAGGCTTTCTTTTTACAGGGAAAAAACAAAGAGCAACGTGTTCAGCTTGCACCAGGAGAGGTTTCATCTCAATATAGGAAAGAAAGTTATTTTTACAGTGAGAACAGCCAACCACTGTAACAATCTTCCCAAGTCCCATCACTAGATGTTTTCAAGATGTGACTGGACGGGGTGTTAGATAATCTCATTTTGGCTCCCTTTGCCACAAAAGGTTGGTCCAGATGATATTCTGGGATTCCTTCCAGTCTGGGTTATTCTATAATGCCAGTTAGTGAAACTGTTCCAACTCTTGCTGCGAGTGTCAAGACCCATTAATAAATAAGCCTTAGCTCTCCAATCAGGAAAAGCATAGCTTAATTTAACCCATTGTTTAAGACATATTTATAACACACCCACACATGGGTATAGGTACACATGCATATATACCCACACATATATTACATAGCTACAGTTAATAGAGGTTTTGCTCAATAGAATATACAGCAAAAGGTTGATAACATTTAGCCTTATTCACTACTTTGCCTTGATTAAGCAGGCATAATCCACTTAACACTCACTGGAAAGATGTAGAATTTCAGAAGCTGTCATAAACAGTCTTCAGAGTGCAGTTTCTTTGATTAGAGAAGAACAAAGCATAGTTTGCAATTCCTACGTGGAAAAAATTGTGTATTGTCAGAGAGTTATGAATATATTTTCCCAGCTGTGATCTTCCTTATTTCAGATGGATTTCAGGTATATGTTACCTGCTGTTTCTCATGTATTTAGCCTGTGTTTTGTGGTCACAGTTACACAATCATTGCAGAAATTTCTTGAAAGAATGACATTTAAAGGGCGAGATAGAAGAACTGCAGAAGAGAAGCACCACAGGGCTGGTGATACAAAACCAGTAAAAATGGAGGCTGAAGGGAAGAGCAGCAGATACTGTGCTGGCAGACAGAGCTCCACCATTAGAGAACATGAATTTTCTTTTAAAGATATCTCCCTTGCCCACCTTTCATCAACCCACCCCTTCCCTGTAGCGCTTTCAGCAGGTCTAGTTATGCAGTTTCCTCTTCAGCATAGAAATTTCCCAAAGCAAGCAAATTATCACAGTTCATACATATAAAGGGGGAAAGCAGAGTATTTTTTGGATTAGCTAGGTGTTCATTGCAGAGGTTTTCCCCTTAAGCCGTTTTCAAAATCTCCTTAGTGTGCTGGACTTTTTCTTGGTATCACTTACCTCAATTCAACTCTGTAGCCTGTTCTGAAGAATGCTTTTGATGCACTTTTTTTTTTTTTTTTAAGTCCAGAGATCTACTTCTATAGAAACTACTTCCAGAACCAGTGTTCTGCAACAGACTCAGGAGAAAACTAAACTCTACAACATACATAGCGAAGGACCATAAAAACTGTGTTTTCAGCAAGACGGAAGGGCAAAGAAAAAAAAAAAAAAAAAGAGAAAAGAAAAGAGAGAAAAGAGGAAAAAAAACCCCAACACACCACTTCTAAGTTCTATGTACGAATAAGAGATATTTTGAAATAGATCACAATGACAGCTTTCTACTGGACCAGTATCCATACATATGGGGGTTTAAGCAAAACCACCTTAGACAGGGTTTTCTGACACATTCTATGCCATAAACATCTTTCCACATATGAACCTTCTAGATGATCAATTCATTACAACTCTGAACAAGATGGTGAGAAATTGAGCAGAAAGGGAAAAACAAACAACATTGAACAGCGCACAGCTGAAACAGTCTTTTGTCAAAATACTTGTTATCGTACCTCATGACATTTATAACAAAATAACAATTTAACAGATAAATACACCAGCCAACAAGAGATGAGCTCTTACATAGCTGGTGAAGATACTTTTCCCCCCATTCACTACACACAGATAGGAGCTTGCCTGACAAGTACATGCCTTGAACACGTGCTATTAATCCACGGACATTATATTTTTCACCGAAGCAGGAGAAGACTATAAAGAGAAATCATTCACATAAATCTCCAGACCACCAACAAACCCCTCCAGCCCACTACCCATGCAAAGCCCTCCAAACTATTAAAGACGACAAATTAGTTGTCTCACAGTGTAAGTCTTGGACTTAAAGGTAGAGAGTACTGAAAAAACTTTCCTACCACTTTAAATCCTTCCTGATTTCATCTGTCACTGATAATCCTGGAGATCATATCACTTAATCTTATTTTAAATCCTTCCTTAAAACCTACCTCTCCTGTGATACCTACAAATCTCTGCCAGATGGGACTGTTTAGACTAATGGCCATTTGTGACTATCTTTAGCAAATGAATCTTTCTAAACCTTCTCTCATTACCTTCTTTTCCCACTTTCAATCTGTTTGTCTATTTATTTATTGTCTATGTAGTCTTAAATTCAGATATTACAAAAAAGTTTTTTTACAAATAGAGCTGCCCTCACGATTTCATATCTTACAACAGCTAGCATCTGGAGGCCTGAAAGGGTGCCCTGGAAAGAGGAAAGAACAAGGAAGCAGAATTACTGTTTAAAGCATTCCATAAGGAAAAAAAAAAAATAGTTCTAATTTCACAGTTCTAATGGAATTTACACTTAAAGATAATCAAGAGCTCAATAAGTGAACACGGAACAGCATTATCGTTCTGGAAGTTTTGGGTAGTGGTTTTTCATTTTTATATCCTCTTTCCTTTTCCTGAAGGATAGGCAGATAAAACAACATAAGAGGAGAACTGCTTAATATGAAAAACTAAAACTGACAAGGACTTCTCTCATAACTTTAAATAAGTCATGCAGAATAGCTTCCACATCATAAAACATTGACACTCATAACTCTAAAAACAAATCAAAAACCCCACAAGTCTGGTTTTTTCCTACCTTACCTAGAGTTCAGCAAAAAGCATGAGAAGCTATTCACAGCAGGTACATGCTACCAGTTATATAACTCTCTCAAAGCAAAAAAAAATCTTTGAAACTTTTGTAAGTCTTAAAGTCTTTTGCAACACTATTTTATCAAAAAAAAAAAAAAAATCCAAACCACAAAACACTTAGTAAAATGATTATTCTCCTCTGATGTGCTCAACCAAGTAGTTAGCACCCTTACCTGTGCAGTTACTCAGGAAGATATTCTTCCACCACAACAACCACCACCACTTCTCTTTCTCCTTCCCCCAAGCTACTAAAGACTAATTTCTTACCTTTAAAAGCACTAGCCACTTTCAGCCACAAATAAAAAATCCAGCACACTACTGGTTACCCAAACTCTTTTTATAACCTGTTAGATGAACAGCAGGTACTGGGGCTAAGCTTTCAGGTGGATCCAATTGAGTTCATTTGAAAATGCTACCTGTGACGTAAGTGCTTTTACCATTGCAGGCTGCAAGTTCTAGCCTCAAAGAATCATTACTTTGTACCAGTGTTAGTGAAGGATGTTGAAAGTATGAAGCCCTGTTTCATATGAGTGAGACCAATAGCACAGGTTTACCTATGAGTGTTCAGAAACAGCCTTTATCACAGGTGTGGAAAGACCGAGCTCTTTACAGCAGCAGGGGTAGGCTCAGCACTGAAGACAGACATGTCAGAAGGCTATGCCGCATCCCTCCAAGAAGCACAGTCAGGCTAAGCAGATAGCAAGTAACTCCTCTTCTAGTTCTGCCTGCATTACGGATCACAGCTGTGTCCCTTGTACATGATGAACTCTTCTTCTGAACCACTCCTAATATGTAAAATATGCTAATATCATTTATTTTCCTAATGCTTGCAAGGCATTAGATATTTAGCACGACTGAAGTGCTAAATATTTGATAGTGACAACTGCAACAAAAACAGGCATTTGCAGAAAATGAAACGCAACACACAGATCAATTTTGTGAGACTTGTTGTACATTTTAATGATTTAAACTGTTCAATGCTGTTGTTTTTCCCCCCAAGCTACAGTTCTTCTCAACTCGAGTCATGAAGTGAGAGTAAGAAGAGAGGAAGTAATTTCTGAACTCTCCAGTTACTGCTAATCATTTGAAATTGACTTAAAAGCTCTGAAAAAAAAAATTCAGGAAAAATGTATCCAGATTAACAAAGAAAAAATAAATCAAAACACAAAACACCAAACCCCAAACTCTAGTTCTTATGCATTTCTTAGTTTAAGGTTATTTTTTTGGGTTGGGTTTTGTTGGTTTTTTTTAGGTGTAGGGGTTTTAAAGTCAATCTTTTCCTTTGGAGAATGAGGCTAGGGAAAGGGGATTTTGTGTTTTATAATAACTGCACATTATCAATACAGTGAGACCTGTATGAAGATTTAGAATTCCGTGGAGGCAGAGAACAGAAGGAAGAGAAATAATATGAAAGAGAGAATAAAGATTAGAGCAAATATTGCAAGGAACTGGCTGGTTCCTTTCTGTGTACTCTGTTAACATCCAGCTGGCAAAAAGCCTTCTAGCATATGAATGGGAAATTCTGCTAGAGGAAGGACTTTGCAACCTGAGCAAAAGAAGCCAGGGGCTATATTAAGTACAATAGGCTGAAAGGAGCAGACTTGAGAATAGTTTGTAAAAAAAAGATTTTAATCCTCTATATAGTGACATATTAAAACAGTTCAACAACAATTTGCAGTTGAAAATGCAGTTCCAGCAATATTAAAATGTTTTACTTTTTTCCTGCTTGACTTGCATATACTCAGGTGAATACATTATGCTATTAGTTTGCATTACATTTCCATGTTATGGATATGTTTTTCAGTCTAAATACTTCTGAGTATTTCACTCCACACAATAGTGAGATTGTGACTATTTATCATCATTTAGTACTAAAGCAAATTTAGAAATGTTAGAATTACCTCCAGTTACCATTTGTGTAACTGAAAAGGTCAGAGGACTATAAATAAATGGAAAGATGACTATTGGAATCTAGCCTGTCTTTCCCATCACAGCCAACTTAACAGTTTCTCTCCCTCCTTCCCTCTGACCTTACCAATGCCCGGTGCTAATTTATCTCTGTGTGTGATTTGTCCTGGGGACAAGGTGTGATAGTCCTGCTCATGGAAATCAGACCTGCACAGTATTCCAGCAGCAGTGTAGAAGCATCGAGTGTTGAAACACAGGTCAGATGTTGAACTGGCAGTCTTGACAGCCTAGGAATTGTTATGGCAAATTTATGAAACATGTGGGAGGTATAATTGCTGCAGAAGGGATGGATGGGTGAAACAGCATGTTCCTCTTTCTTTGAAACTGCTAAACTCTTATGTATGAAATTTTCTGCCACACTTATATGAGCATAATATCCAGCAAGAGAAAAAAAAATATGTCTGAATAGAAGTTTGCCAACATTACAAGAAACTGAAAACATGATCTCTTAAAGGAAAGTACCAAATATAAATAGATATGCAGCAATGATATTAAAAAAAACTCTAAGGACTCTTCATCTGTTTGCAGAGACCATGATGGTTTTTCATTTTTGCTTTAAAGGGACGACATTTCAAATGCTGAGCAGAATTTTTTAAAGGTTTATGAGAGCTTGCAACAAGTATGGAGAGTTTGTAAGATCGATTGCATATTTTGTTTCAGAAGAGGGGCAGAGCATTGGATTGAAGTGGTTCTAGATAACAAAGTTGCTTTGGATGCTGATTAATTGATTTCTAGACTGTGTTAATAAATTCAACTGAGCACTTAGCTGCAAGTGAGAGTTATATAAGCTAGGTATAAAAATATCTCTACCTTTCCTTCCAGCCCAAATGAGTGGATAAATTCCATGCTCATGGATTAATTTCAATGAGTGTTTGAAATGATCTACTTGCTTATTGAACTTCTACTACTTGCACAGATTCAACATCTAATTTGTTCTGAGAACTCAAGAGACTTGATCTTGCCTGTTGTTTTTTTTTTTTTTCTGTCTTAACAGGATTTATGACAGTATGGACTGTTTTGGTAGCAGGCAGTGTTTTCCCAGTTAAGGAGTATGACCTACAGGCAGCGGATATAACAATAATCTGGTGAAGTAAGAGTTAGATTCACAGCTATGTGTTTTATATCAAAAGAGAAAAGCATCATGTGACTGTTTCACAAAGGGGAAATCACTAGATAAAAAGTTAATCATAACCTGTAACATTTATTAGAATAGTGACAGTACATGATATGACAAGTGCTGACATGCTATTTTTCAGATATAGTAAACATTAAGAGAATGAGTTAGGCTGAAACAATCTGCTTTAAAAGGCTGACAACTATATAACCTTCAGCCCAGGGATTGAGTTGCCTGTTTTACAGGGTTTAGTTTGTTGCAGCACAACTTTGTGACCTTGGTGCAGTTTTACTGAGAAATTGTTGAAAGATACAGACCATAAGGAAAGTTAAAACCTAAACAGACAATTGAGAAGACAACAGTTAGTAGCTCAATGGTTTGAAAGGAAAAATGCTAACAGGAAAACTTATTTAAAAAACACTTATGAAGAAAACTAAATGCAGAGGAGTAATATGTAGTAGCACCAAGAGCCAGCACTTTCTAAGGGATGGTGAAGGTTGACCCTCACCCACTTGACCAAAATCAGCCTGGGCAGTAGAGACTCACCAGATGTCTCATGGGTGGTGGTGAGCCCTCTAGTTCTTAGCTTGTTACACAGACAGAAGATAGCTTGTGCTATTAATGGAAAAATAATACTTTGTGCTCTAAATTGTATATCTTTCTTGCAAAGTGTTTTTGTACATGGTAAAGGATTCCTCCACATACTAAAAGTGACCCAGAGAAGGAGAATTAGAGTTGAGGTATTTAATTATGAGAATACACTGGTCAAAACTATTGGCTAAATGCTAAAATTATAGCTCTTAAAAGTACGAATGTAATATATGTATGCTGCTTAATTGTTCAAATCCTTTATTATGAGTCACTATTTTCAAGAAAAAAAAAAAAAAAAGGCTTCATGTCTATAAAAAGCCATGTAAGGAATTACTTGATGGTATTACCCCAGTATTAGATTTTATTATCCTATTGAATGTATGTAAACATATAGTTTCCTTTCAAGATGTGAAAATTTAAGTTTAGTAGTAGGAGAAAAAGAGCCTTTGACTGTGAATATATTTAGGCAGTTGGACAGCCTGCCAAGGCATGTTTTACAGTTGTCAAGAGTGGATTGTTCAGTGCTAGACGAGACACCATGCACTGAGGATGTGTGTAAGCCACCAAATCAATCCCTCTGCTGTGCTGAGCTGGGCTAGATGACTCGCTACAATGGTTTTCCAACTGACATTATTCTTGATTAAACAATAAAATGCGTGCAAAACTTCAAACCTTAGAAACAGAAGGAAACAAAAAAAACCAAACACTGGTCCATACCTGTAGTCCTCTAGTAGCAAAGCAGGTATATATCTGTGATGAAAGAATGAAGTGGCAAATAAACAATCCCGCAGGAAATTGATTTAAGATCAGTTTTCTCAAATGATTCTGTTTATTTTTTTTCATTTATTTTGTTTTGCCATTGTCCATTAAGTAAACATCATTTAGACAAGTAATTAGCTGAAGTTTGGCTTAAACAAAAACAAGTTATCAAAACGTTGTACCACAAAAGAAAGTTATAAGACAAATGACAATGGAATGAGGAGAGAGTGAGAAATAGTGCAATGTGCAAGAAATGTCCCTAGAGAAGTTCAAAATAAACTTAATGAATAAAATGAATACGTTTTACAGCCATATAAAAGAAGTGATCTCAATCCAGCTCTTCTACATAAATGTTCAAATCATTGAAAGCAAAATAGAAGTTGTGGGGTTTTTCTCTTTTTCCTCTTTTTTCTCTCTTTCTCTCTTTTTTTTTTTTTTTCT
>VXBH01008819.1:25587-56293 GCA_013400035.1 Rynchops niger
TTTTTTTTTTTTCTGGGAAGCCTAATTATTGTCAGAGTCAAAAGCCAAGTAAAGGGTTTTTATGAAAATTGAAGACTTCCCAGGAAAATATCTCTGTATTAAGAGTGAAGTTTATGTTTCTTCTTCCCTCTGGAAATGGAACTTCTTTCCCAAGCGCAGTCTATTGACTTGTTACTTGAGCGTTAATAAGTTCTTCTTCTTCATGTTTTAGTCAAATGAATCAGAAAAACTATGTAAAGTTTTTTTTTTTTAAAAAAAGGTTATTATTTTCTTGTATTGTGGATGCTACAAACCCTAGTCTCACTTTCACAAGTGAGGAAGGCTGGGAAAGAATTTAGTGGCACCTTAGGCTTTGTGTTGTTTACTTTTACCAGAAGATGCAGAAAGTAAACTACTATTGAAATATTGGAAATTCTCATAGGGTCCTTTCTTTTATCATTCACAATAAGTGCAATTTCCAGAACACCCTCCCTTTTCTTACAGTTCCCCCAGAGAAATCTTAAGCACTATTTATCAACTAGATAATGTTTTCATAACAGAAATAGAAAGATCAAAAAAAACTTTCAAAAGCAAAACCAGTAATATATGCTAATATGTGCTGATTCAGAACTTTATATATACAGAGACAATCTCAGCTGAAGAAATTTAGCAATTTTCCAGATAAATTTTGAATATTGGTCACTGTTGATGTTTAATCAAGAATTGTCTTGATATTTCTTGTCTTTTAAAGATCTGATTCCTATACACATGTCTTACTGTCAAACTTACTTAAAAAAATAAAATTTTAAGCCAGAACCTGAACACAATTTAATGCCTTAAAAAGTCTTAAAGAAAAAAAGAAAATATATTTTTCCATAAATGTTATTATTGGTTGATTTAGTTTATTTCTAATGCTTAGCATTAGCTACATAGGCTTTCACAAGCCTGTTTTAACTGTGTACAAACAATCTCTTTCTTACTTTCATCTCCAGGACAACTTCTGCATTACTATTCAAATGATATCAGAAGGAAAAGTTTACTTTAAAAATTCTTAGTTATATTAGAAATCAGGAATATTGATAAAAGATATTCTTTTAAAGTCTCAGCTAGTTTCTTGTTTTCCAGATAGTTTCATGTCTCTTAACTTCAGTAATGAAAACAGATACATCTTTTTAAAAGTTGTTTGCAATTGGTTTAAAGTTTGTTTCAGCTTTCTACCCCATTTACTCAGCTCCTTGCAAGGACTTTGGGAAAAAAATATGAGAAATGTTTTCATTAATCTTAGTTTTTGATTACCTTTGCAAAAGCTAAATTCTAGACTTGTAAGCCCAAGGATGTCTACTCTCTTACATGCATGATGTATAGGAAGATGAGTATAGTTGAAAGCAAGTCCATATGACTAAAAGAGAGATTTGCTTGAGAGCTAAGAATTAGTTTTAAGGACAACGAATGCTTTCTTTGATATTAGCTAGATCATTTGACTGTGTTACCTCCTTTCACTTTCTCACCCATAAAATGAAAATGATGCTTAGATAAGGCTATGCTAAGAAAAGCACAACTGTTTCTAAAACGCTGTTGTTGCAGCCCCATTTAAACTTCCTGTGGGTCAGGTGCTCTCTGCACCACCTGGTATCTGGGGGCTGTGGGATGGTGCTTGTTGTGGAGGGAGGACACTGCACCAGCCTGACAGCCCCATGGCACCTGCTGCCCCGGCACCCCAGGTCACCCTTGCCTGTACTGTGCTCTGTCACTGTGTAAGACTATTTAACTTCCATTGTTCTTATATTGCAGGCTGTTGAACGCCTTGATTAGCACTTACTTGGTTTCTTGCTAATTTTGTGCACAGCCAACATGCAATACATTGTAAGAAATGTGAAACCCACAATTTTTTTTTAGTTGCTATGCCAGTCAGACTGTCTTCTACCTTGAGGGGACTTGATTACAAGTACACTAAGTTAATGTGAAATACAATATTAGTGCAGAGATATTGTTTCTAAAAGTGGAGCGTTATGCCAGGAGACTTTTAGACTTAAACCTGAGAATAAACTTGGAAATATTTTAATATCTGTAAATGGGACAGGACTGTATTAGAAATGGCAAAACCATGATGATTTATGCACCTGGACAAGACTTGAGTTGTACCTTTATGCAATGTTTCTGTTCAGGGACGTACAACTCTGCTACTCTCAAATTTTCTGAAACTATCTCCAATCCCAGCAAATAAGAAAAAAATCCACTTCAGATGAGTTTCTTTCTTTCCACTGCAGAATTTTGGCAGGATGACCAAAAAAAGATAGGATTAGCTTTAGACTTTGAGTTTCAAATACCATAACGTAGATTAAACCTCTGCCTCCTCAACATGATGGTCCAGATGCTATGTCCAGCTCAGGAAGTCTCTCACCCATTAATTGCTCAAAAGCCAGAGGATGTAGTACATCCTGGTCTCTATATCCAGTATATTATTATACACTTTCCCTAAACGTTCGCTGCCAGTCCCTGATTCAGATGTGCTTTTGATGTATCATCTCAGTTGTAGATCTCATGTTCTAGAAAGAATATTGTACTTTTAAATTGATTAGAAATTCTAAAAACTCTCAGCTCTTCAACAAAGCTGCCACTAACAAGCTTACAGAAGACCACAAGTTGTTGTGAAAACTTACAGTCCTCTGTAACACCTAAACTAAAAGCTAGCTGCACATACTTCAGGTACATGGAAATGTACATACAGACATGTATACATAAAGATTTATAAGCATCTGATATTCCCATGGCATGAAATTCAAGTACATCTCATGTGTTGAAAAGTGAGGTAATGATACTCTGTTTCATAAGGACATTTTTAATTGATTTTTACTACCTTGTTGCTACTTGTAGATCTGCAGAGCAGTAGCATGAAGAAAGGCTGAAATGTACTAAGGTTGCTTCAGTGGTGAGTGATCTTATTTGGCTGCAAATTTAATTCCTTTTTCTCCAGTTGGTGGATTTGAGATGTAGTGTAAGTTCAGTCATCTCCATCAAATCCAGCTATGTTGAGAGTGAGACTTATTAGGCATCTCATGTAATATATGCTGGCTTAGGTCTGATATGTCATTTATCTTCACTTGTGAGGAGAACTTAGAACTCACTTGTGGTAATGTCATTGATGATTTATTAGTCTCCTCACTTGTGAAGATAAATGTCATATCAGACCTCAGTCATCATGCCTTCCCTCTACATATAAATCCAGATTTAGAAAAGAGAGTGAGAAAGAGAATAAGGGAATATTCCCAGATGGTTTGTGGTTAAGGGATGTCAAGCTTTCTGTGGTAGAAATTGGACATTTGCTTTAATAAATCTTGTTGTTCAAACATTTCTTCTTTGACATATCCCTTCAGGCAGATGCCACTGAAACATTCAGGTGCTTCCCTTCATGCTGCACAGAACTTTTTTTTCTAGGAATACCAGCAGTGATTGGTAAAAGTCCTTTTAAAAGCTTTACCAGAGGAAATGGCTGGCAGACAGAAAGGTACATTTGTCAGATTCACAGAAGGGCAAAGTCCCCATTTAGAAATGAAACCTGAATGCCACTTATGTGTATCTTCTGTCCAATTTTATGGGCTTTCATATATCACTCAAAACTCAAAAACAACTGTGCACAAAGTAGAATAAAACAACACTGAAGATTGAGCACCGTTCCTGTTAATTTCTAAGCTTCCACGGATACTGTGTTACAAAGGATCACAATTCAGGTAAATCTGATTTTCCATTTTGAACCCTAGAGACTGGGATAATTCTTTTAATGTGCAGGATACAATACCCAGAATGAAGTTAAGTAGTTGTGTGACTGGTTGAATTAGAATTATTACAGGTATGTCACTTGCCATGATGCAGTTGTACAGGAAACCGAAAGGGATACAAACAGTAACGCTGTAATTTAAATCTTCATGAATTACTCTTAATAGCTGAATAAGTTTAGGTTGTCAGAGCATCTGCTTTGTGGAGTGACTCTCTGACAAACAAATTAACCTCCTGGTAAAAGACTTCAGCAGTTGGCCCACTTTACTTGGCCTGATGAGAATACATTATGAAATCTGTACCCACAAAGCAGCTTGATTTCTGTACTGAAACAATTAAATTGCCTTCCAGAAAAATGCTTGTTATGTTGAAAGCTATCATTTAGCATCATGACAGCTAAGCTCAGTGAGGGCAGTCACACTTGTGACCTAGATGTTGCCTGTAAGCAGGATGGTTCTTGAGGCTTTAGTTTTCCTGTATTCATTCCTCCTGTAGGTCCAACAGGTCCTACATTTGATGAACATCTGGCCATGCTTCTCTGCTCTTAGGTATTTTTCAGAGGGAAAGAAGACAAGAAAAGAATCCTTTTTTTTTGGCATCTCTTTCTTATGAAATGGACAAGGAACATTTTAAATGTATATGTTTGTGTGCTTATATATAGATCTATGCACACCATGTCATATAGCATAATGGAACACCCATCGCATGTATTGCAGTAATATCTTTCTGGGACCAGTAGATGTCATCCCAATAGGAAAAGCACCTTGTGTATACCTTTATTAGTTGACTTTCATTTAACATTAAAAATTTCTAAAGGAAAAAGTTCAACATACAAATGTAAGAGACTTATACCATGTGTCTGTCTCAGTGGTATTATGTTTTTGGACCATCATGTACAGGTCCTTCGCAAACTTGATGATGTCAGAATAACATGCATGAGTTATATTTCTCCATTTAGTGCTGTTGGGCCAAAAGGGAGAGAAACACGAGGTGAGGATGGAATTTATTTGGAGTACATGAGATATGCCTAGAATTATCGTGCTGAGCTTTATAACACCCACAGTCCTCATTTTGCATTGTCTCTTTAGAGGAGTTTATGGCTATCTGCCATAGCTCCCTTCAGACATAGTTAGATGTTTACTCCAGGAAAGCCTGATATGAGAGACAGATTATGTGCTAAACCAGGAGCTAGAAGTATCTCTATCTAGAGACTGTCTTCATTTCTTTGCAAACACACAGGTGTGTAGAGTATGTGGCAGGGTACCCTGGTGAGAAAGGCTTTGTGGAAGCTGCTAAAGCCAGTAGAACTGGTATGGTACCTATTAGACTAGGACTTACTTCTGAAGCTGTACAGAAATTTTTCACTGTAGGCAAGCCAGCTGGCCAGTCACACTTAACCAATTCCTAAGAATGAAAGTGGAATCAAGTTTGCTAAACCAATAGCTGCTTTGTACAGAAAAGCAGACAAACAGACCAACCCAAGGATAATCACCTAACAGAATTTCAGATTATTTTTAGCATAAAAACAGCTCTACTTACAAATATAAGATTTCATGTCAGATCCTCAGATTTGGCAAGTAATATCTGAATAAGAAATTTGCTGCTAGAAATGAGTCACAGGATTTGTCTTACTTTAGGTACAGTCAAGAGATTTCTGCTTTACAAACAATTGATGATCAATCAGCTCATCACAAGCATGGGCAGGATATACTATTTATATTATATGCATTATAGAGATTGTTTCAAGAGCAACTGTGAAGTGGAACTATGCCATTACTAAGAAATTGAAAGGTATTCTCTGTTTGTGACAGTTTAGAAGAACATCTGAACACCTAAGTTTTACAGATAATATCCCCACAGTTTAATTCTGTACATTACTTTTAACAAATCAGAAATCTGGTCTGTGCTTCAGCAGAATTAAGCTGAACAGCTGAAATAAAAGCATAACATTGCCTCAGCAGTCTGCTACTGCATTACACCATTGCGTTCTTTATACTGGTATATTAGAAATGGTGCGAGAGAACCAAACAGAATACAAGCATAGATTCAGACAGAAAATCTCGTTTATTTTTGTCCTCAGTCTTGTAGACCTTCCTTAGAGCAGCCTGAAAAAATCCAGTCTCCAAATCAAATCATCCCCTATAATGCTGTCATTGAACTAAATCACTACCTCATGAAGAACCCCAGCAACATAGCACCGGTTACGTTATGATTAAAAGCTAGTCCTTGTTACAGCATAGGCCGGGTCAAATCCCAATACTATGTGTGTATAATTGATTTTTCAACCTTAAAGGGATTTAGGCAATGCTAAAATCATTATATATATTTTTATATATAATGCCATCTTATTTCTAAAATAATTTTAACGTGATGTTCTATGACACAAAATTAGTTTCAGTGCAAAAGGAGAAGTTATATTCATCCTTTAGTATTTGTCACAGAAAAAAAATAAAAATTGCTTGTTTCTTTGATATGATGTGATTCATGACATCTACAACTTCTAATGGGCCACAATATACATCAATATTCTTTCCACCGTCCTAAAATATATCCAGAGTCTGCACAATAGCAGTTAAACTGGACTGAATATTTTAGTGAACATGTAAGTAAGTGGGTACTGTATGTATTAATGCTAGGGAGATTGTCCAGCACTATCTCCTAGTACTATGCATTTGAATAACTATTAAGACAAAAAGAAAACTTGTAAAGGAAAACAAACCTCTCTTCCGAGCTTTTCATGCAGTGAGTTTGGCTGAGGAATCAAAGTACATGTGTCTGAAAATTTCCATATGACAGTAACTGGTTTTTTTTCTAGGATGAAATTATTAGTAGTAAATACTTCACAGCATGAAAGGCCAAGAAAAGATAAATTATTTCCATTTTTTGGAAGCATTCTTTCAAACAGAATTTTCTCAGCCTACTTCCAACCCTGCCTGTATAGACACAAGAGAAAGGGAGGGAAACATCCTCTTGTCCCCACTTGTTGTTTTTCAATCACCCAACTCATCAGAAATGTTAATGAATTACCAATACTGAGATACCTCCAATTGTGGCTTCATTAAGACTGGAGTTTAATAAAAAATTTGTCTGGAATGCTAGCTAAAACTCTAATAGAATTCTTTTATTACATTACTGGCTTGAATATAATGCTCTATCTTACGTCTGTATGTTTGTTTGTTTATTTTTTTGTTTCAGAGAATGCTTAGAATCCATCCGGCAAAGCAATGCAACCAATGATAGTAGCACGTATCTTCTCATACTCAACAGGGCAGTACTTGGAACATCCACTCACATGGACTTTTTTTTCTGTCTCTGAATACGTCTATTTTATCTCAGGAAAGATGTTTCAGATCGTATACATATTCTAAATGCTAATTATTTATTTTGTATGGAATGGTAAATTCAGTCTGGTTTCTGTATAATTGTCTGGATGAAGTAAAATTCACAGCTACTTCAACTACACAATGTCGGGGTGAATTGCACCACAAATACATATTGCACTATGGGCATATTGATAGAAATAAATGACTATTCAAGACTTCGGTGCACATTTTTTTTTTTTTTTATTGTAGAGAGGCTGAAATCTCTAGATTAGGTTTTGCTATATCTTGAGTTACCTACCCCTCAATAATTTAACATTTCCAATGTTGTCTTGGAGATGATTCCCACATTGTGAAATGAACCTATGCCTTTGTTGACTAGGTAGCATAAAGGTTACTACAGCCAATTGAAAAACTAGCTATTTGATCAGACAACTGTCTGAGAGGTTCTTTCTTTTTTTCTAGAAGGTTTAAGGGAGGTTAGAAATCCTTCAAACATAAGAAAGGCTCAGAAGTGGCAAAATAAAGTGTTTAAAAATGATTCCCAGATAGATCAAGACTGAATTTTTACTTGTGGTATGAAACAAGATTTGTAGTATCTAGTGTATCTATGAGATGAGCAAGGTCAGAGCAGGCACACCGAGGGGGAACCAGCTGATGGCTAAACAGAAATTAAATAAATATTAAAGAACAGGTGTTCAGATGGAGTAATTCCCTGAATTGGCTCAAGACACTGTTACTGGCCTGGCTGAGAGAGAATTGTGGGGATGAATGGGTCAGTATGGGACTGCTCTTTTCAGTGTGAGCAGGTATATATACCAACACAGAGTGACAGTAAGGTCACAGCCCTCAAAGCGTACTCCCATAGTACTGAGTGTAGGTGAATTTTTTGGTATTGCATTCTTCTGAGTTGCTATGGCTGTGTTTACAGCAGTGTGAGTTTGATGGTTGACCCTCCTGCTCCCATATCCTAGCCTGTTAAAAATGCTACAGAATGTGTCTTCTTATTTTTGGGGGTGGCCTATATAACCTGTATATCAATATAATGAGTCATTGACTATAAGCAATTATTAACCTACACCATTCCTTTAAGAATGAGGTTGCTCTCCCTACTGTTAATTTTGAAATCAAAGGAATTATTCTCTCTCCATCTAAATTCTGACTGGATTTAACTCTTTGCTAGTATGTATTGTAATTGAGTTTTGGTGGCAGTCAGGGTATCTGGCAAAACTTGAGTAGCTCAATGGGCATGACCCTTCTCTGTATTTCAGCTTTATTACTATTAAAAGATTATATCCAATGAGAGGTGCTGATTATAGGGTATACTCTCCCAGCAAATGTTCTAGTAATTTGAATCAATCATTCCCAATTATATTTTAAATCTTCCCACAGATATTTTAAATGTAATCCCCTAGAAAGAAACAATTAGTATTCTAAATGTAGTTGCCTCCTCTGAATAAGGTTTAGTGTTCCATGGTCTGGTGGTCCTCTTGGCTGGGGAGCACAACACTCTGAGATCCAGCAGCTTTCCCAGGATTATTCCTGAGAAACATGAGGGATCACGAAGATACTGTAGTACATATGGATCTTTGATGCATCTGTTTTGATGGGAAGGTGCACATATTATAGGGTTTTTTCCTTTGGTTTAACTTTGTTATTTTTTAACTTAGCACTATGCCAGTGAGGGATAACAAACAGTAATATTTAGAGTCGGATTTTTTTTGTTTGTTTCTTTTTTATAAATTAAATGTGTAAACTAGTGTCAAAATGATTTTCTCTTTGTTTTCTGTGGTAATTTCGGAAAGTAATTCTTGTTTGTATTTTGCGATGACTTCAGATTAATAGCAAATATGCACCATCAATTTCCATTGAAAACATTGTTAGATAAATAATAACTGCTTGGCAAAGAGCTTGCTGAAAAAGAAAAGTCAATTAATTTGAGCATTGTTTTACATCCAGCTGTAATTTATAAAGGATCCATCAGTGGTTTTTAATGTTATTTATGTCTTTTCAAGAAGCTATAGCATACAGCTAACATTAAGTACCTAAAGAACACTTTTAATTCCTGTCATTAATTTAATTTCTTTCAAACGGTAAATATCAGCAGTTTGATGGCATCCAGTAAGTGGAACTACTGCCACCAAAATGCACTACTTATTTTGATCAGTTTATAAATGTATAAAGAGAAACAAGTATTGCTTTAATAGCGCTGGTCCAGAACCTTAAAGTAGATTTTTCAGTTAGCAGGACAATTTTTGTCATGGCCTGAGAATGAGACAGTGCAAATTCATACCAAGAGGAGTACCAAGACATAAAAACTTTAAAAATGATATTTTATTTCAGAGTTATATTCAGGTAAAATTGAAGTGTTATTAATTCATATCATCTTTATAGCAAACATGCAGTGACACTATCCCTCATAACTATGTATATCGCACTAAGGTCTGTGTATTGAAGGGGCTTTTTTTTTTTCCTTTACTGTGTTTGTATCTTCAGTTTGTGTGCTCTCTGTGGTGGTGAGAGAAAAGGGAAGCAATAGCAACACAAAGAAGGTAGGGTGGAAGCTTCTAGGTTACAAAATCAATCTCTTGCAGGCACTAGACTATACAACTGCTTTAAAAACTTACTGAGTTTTTTTTTTATAAGCAGTTAGGTTCTTTTTGTCTCCATTATTTTCATGAAAGACTGTTCCAAAATCTGATAGGCAGGAAGACTCAGAACCCATTTCTAAATGAAATCTAAATGTATTTGTGTTCAACTTATGTCCACTTGTTCTTGTGCCAGTGTTCTCCTTTAGCTCAAGTGGTCATTTTCTCTCCCTTGTGTTCATTTCCTTGTTGTGCCTAAAGACAGGAAACCTGTTCCTCTTCATCCTTTGCTTTTCTGGTCTAATGAAACAAGTTCTTTTGTTCATCCTTTATGAGAAAAAAAAAAAAAAATCTTTTGTGGGTCATCCTTTGCTGTACCTTTTCCTCTTCAAATTCCTTGATCCATTTATATGCTCACAGAGCATTTTTCATTGTCCTTTAGATAGCTGTATGGGGAGAAAGTTCTTATATGGTCTCCCTTACTTTCTACCTCTACTGTCTTCAGGTAGAAGTTGGCCTTTTAGTTTGCCTGCAAAAATTACTAACTGCATTTGAAATCTAGAATGATTTCAGCTGAAAAGCTCACTAAATCATGTTAAAGGACATAGAAAAAAAAACCCACTGATTTTTGCTGGTTTAGAAACATTATCTCATTAAGTTACTAAACAATTATGGGTATCAGAAGGCACAAGTAGAGGCATTTATCCTCCCCTTGATGCATATGCAGGACTGCGATAAGCCCATTAGAGCTGGTGAGATTTATTGGTGTTTATAATGGGAATAACAGGCCCCAGTGGGTGGCAAAGGGGAAGCAGGAGTCTGAACTCAGGATTTGAAGCCAACAGCTTGAGTTCTAATCAATGCTGAGTGAACATTTTGAAACAAATACCGTGTTCAAAAAATGTTGTGCTTTTGCCTGTTTTGTACATTACTTTCTGGACAGTCCATAATACGAAATATTTATTTTCAGTTTACTTCTGTTGGGAGAACCCATTATTTGTATGAAGAAAATGTTGCCAAAATAATTTCTGAAGTATTCAGTGGTTTTCTGCTTTGCTAGATGTACAGAATTCTTTCTAGGCTGTTATTAGGGAACATAAATCTGGTAAACAAAGGGGTACCCTGAATCTTTCATGTAAAGTGGACGGAGGGAAGAAAAGGAGCTGGAGATTTAAGGGCATAAGGGACACAAGGACATTTTAAAATCTTCATCTAGCTGCCTTAAACAAAAACAAAAAAGAGCTTTTGGCTTAGTACCATAGGAGGACCCTAGATTTAATTATGCTTGTGTTCTTTCCACAGGTATTCAGAAAGATGTTGATTCACTGTTTGTCCAGCAGACTTTACATTCACTCATGTCACATTTTCACCAAGTAATTGTATGTATGGATGTGACATTACTTTTGTGAGTTCTCATCTGATCGTTTCTTGGATTATGTGATTGTCTGTAGAGACCTGAATGCATTTGCATATACATCACTAATTATCGTTTTATATGTTTGCTGGGAGCATAAGTTTTAACCCAACATTCACCTCTCTTTCATTTTCTGTAATTATTATTTGTGAGTGGGGTGCACTGCTGTTTGCAAAGAATTATACTAAACTCTTCTGATCTTCTTTTGCATTTTGGAAGGTTGTTGCAATGGGAAGATTTTTCCTTTAAGTGGTCTGTCTTGAATTTCAATCATATTTTGTGTGCATTAACTAAATTGATCTCTATTTCGTCTTTTGTCCCTATTATGGCAATTTCTTCTTATTTTGAAGTCAACAAAATGTATACTGTTTGGCACTTTTTTCTCTGTTACATTGCCAGGACAATGGCTGAATAGTTGCAGAATTGCTCCACATGGCTTACTGCCTTTCTTACCTCCCCGTGTATGTCACATTATTTTCTCTACAGCATCTGCCAGTTATACTTAACAAAAAATTTGCTTTCTATATTCCATCTTCAGTCTTTGTAAGCAATGCACTTGTGTGTTTGGGACCACTTGGCCGTGTTTGCAAGGTCTGTGATAGACGTCTTACAGCTCTCAGTCTACCTTGCAGAGAGTGAACAGGTCTGCTTTCTCCCCAGCATAGTCTGCTCTGTTTCCAGCAGCTGATTTCAATGTTATGCCTGTAAAGAAAAATACCTTACTAATATTTTTCTTAATAACACCTTTTCAGGTTGTACAGTATCTAGTAACAAATAAAAATTAAAAATAATTTACTTTTGGATCACATTGTGATTAAAAGCAGTCATATCAGCATTTCCATACTTCTTTAATACTTTTAGTCCTTACTATCATTAGCTATCTTTTCCTGTCAAGGTAGGAAAGTTGTAACTGTGTCGATTATTTGCCATTTTACTTCACATCTGTCATTTTAACTTTCTGAAGCTGCTGAATACGATGAAGATTTCTTCCAGTAGAATAAATTAACCGGCACATATGCAGCTGCTCCTCAGGGACATGAAGTTGCAATATGAGATATTTATTTGTAGGAAGGTATATGCAAGTTAGAACTATATCTCCTAAGTTATTTTTCATTCTATCAGGTTGCTGAGCTGTTTTTGTAGATAAGATTTAAACTGCTCCTGTATTTTAACACCTTGTTACAATTATAGATATAATCCTATCAAAGCCATTGTGCATTATATTAATGCTATCTAACATGATCTACAGAATCATAAATATCAATGGTGCCTGACATATATGGTTGTTCTACAACAGTGCAGGGAAACCAGTGATGTCTGGGAGGATTATGTGTTGGGCTAGTATTTTAAGTTCAGTTCAAGTCAAAGAGAAAAATGCGTTCCCTATTCTGTTACAGTCACAAAGTGTATGCATTTGTTAGTAAGCATGAATGTACTCAAGGAACTTCTGGAACAATTGCACCTTAACAAGGCACTTTAGGAAGCCTACATGAACACCACTTTCAACAGACACACCCTTTGATCTCATAAAGTAAAAATTATTGCCAAAAATGTATGCTGTTTAGCTTGTGCCTTAGTGCACAGGCCTTGCTTATTTGGTGAGGAAATTAGGGTGTTTGCATGGCTAATTAAAAAATCCTGAAAACTGTATCAAATAGCTGCTGATTACAACCTGATCTTTGTGACCGCAATTCAAATGGTCTGTAAGGAAAAACGTGTGTTATCATCTAGTTTGTTGTTGTAACCTGAAGTACAGCTATTGTATATGTAGTACTGGAGACCTAGCTTTGGATCATTTCGTCTTTTGTTATAGAGAGTAAAAAATACCTTGAGAGAGCAGGGAGTACATAACACAGCAGAGAAAGTGACTTGGCCTTTTGATGGTACTGATAACAACTGATAACTCCGGATTTGACTGATCTATATCACAAAGTCCCACAGACATTGACACCATTTAGCTGGTAATCAGCCTCTGCTCAGGGCAGGTCTAGAGTTGTCTCACTGGCAGTGCTAATAGCTAGGTCCTTGGTAAAATCTCTCTAGGCCCTGTCTGTGCTTTAATTTAGCTCAGTGACAGTCATCCCTCAAAACTATTTTTCCAGTATTTCAGTTGAGACCTGCCTACTGTTAGAGCGGTGTTCCAACATCGCAGGCTGTGGAGCTGGTTCTGGTTCTGTACAGGCTGATCTTGTTACCTGCTGTTTTTAGTCATTCATTAGTAAGCAAAAAACAGTCTTTCCACTTATCTTTGAAATGTTTGTAAAATTGATTCTAAAGTTAAATAGTAAAGAAAATCCTTGAACTTGGATGAAGTCAGATATGACACAGTTCTCATTCACCAACACATTTATCAAAAAAAGATTCATTTTCATGCCTGAGTGGATATTAAATTAGTTGGGTGCTAAAACTGTTTGGCCTCTGAAGATTAAGATGGCATTTCAGAAACCTCTCTGCTCTGCTAATTCTATGCTATATCAAACACCTTCACATTTGTAACAGGAACATAAGTTAATATTCTAGTTAAAAGAAATTATGAGTACTCTAAGTTACAGGAAACCCCCAGGATGCTTTACGCACTGTGGAATTCTCATTCTATGAAGGAGTTCATATGGAAGTTTCTCCAAATTAGAGATTCTCATTTGGGAATTACAGTACTGAAGAAGTCACTACTCTGAAAAAATGGCATGCAACTCTAAGAATATGAAACTGTCCTCGTCAGTCTTGAATCAAAAAATATACAGTAGACATGCTGGAAATCAGTTCAGAAAGGAAAAGCATAACATTCTTCTTACTTTTTCTTTTTTTCTAAAGCTCATAATTAGTTACTTACTTTTGCATTTTAGTAGGCTGAAACAAATCATATCCTGCATCCAAATCTTGTCTGGTAGTAAGAATGAATTTAGGTTAATCTGGCAAATATTGATATCCCACTCCATGAGATATGATGGAATAAGAAAAGTGTGTAAAATTAATGAAAGCATGCCTTTTACCCAACACAGTGTTGATGATTGTCCAGCTCTGCAGGTTTTGTCCTCATAAACTGCAAGGGAATCATTCATAGAGGCAAACCATGAAAGCCAACTCATGAGTCAGTCAGAGTATCATGAGAAAGGGCCAGGCAGAAATCTTGTGGCAGGCACAGAACAGTAGGAGAGAACTTGAGGACTGACGTTTTCATGGCAGATATGCCTGACCATCTCTTAATTTACTACATTTCTGACCTCCTCAGTCATGTAATGTGCTCTCCCCAGAGGTCCCACAGGACGCAAAAAAGTGCTGAATGCAAATTATCTCTAATACAGAAATGTTCCATTGTAAATTAATATTAGCTTATCTTTATATTACATTGTAAGAGAAAGAAAAGAAATGAAGGGAAAGAAAGATAGGAAGGGATGTGACTACAGCACTTTGGCCAGAGGCTTATAAGTGTCACTGATCTCATTTTAATTTTGAGATTTTTATGCATTCAGAATATTAAAACTTCTATTACATTTTCAATTAAAAACTCATATGGAATACATGCTGTAGTAACAGCATGCTCTCCAAAGAAATTGATGTATGCACATTCTGAGGAAATGGGAATGGTTTAAATTTATAAACTGAGAGGTTTGCTTGGAGAATTAGCTATACGAACATCTGCAAACATCCTGGGACAGTACAGACTCTCATTACTTTTTCTGTACTAAATTCCATTTCTTGAATAATCTCTGTCTCCTGGGCAATTATTCATTACCATTTAAGAAGAAAAGGCATGTGCTCAACATCAAATAAACATCCAGTCTCTTCAGAGAGGGAGCAGTGCACACTGAATAAGTGGTAAATGCTGATCTAGAAAAAGAGGTTTAGGCAGAACTTGGGTGAAATTCCAACTCTGCTGAAATCTCAGAAAAATTCTCATGAGTCCTAATAGCATATTGAATATTATAGCTAAGAAACTGAAGTAACTCAGTTGTGCTGCATTGTCTACTTGGGTGGTTTTGACAACTTGATTGCCAAATGAATTGTTGAATTACTGGGATAATATTTGACATGAACAATGTCTTTTTTTAAACAGTAGGAGTGTCCAGTTGCTGAATCAGTGATCCTGTTTAGCTCCTCAGCAGTTTAACATCTTCCCATTACGCATTATTCTGTCACCTCCTTATGAATCTCAACAGTTTATTCAGATTGTATCCAGCAGAGTTAGACAGAGGAATTATTTATCCTAAATGGAAAAATTCATTGCATGTTTTCAAACACCATCCTTTTCCATAACTGGAAAAATCCAAAACTTTCTTAACTTTTATGGGAAAAGGAAAGACCTAGAATAACAAATAGCTTGGTCAGGTCACCACGTTCTCTATGGGAAATCAAAGCTTGGGTTGCTGTTCTGGTGTTCTCTTAAATCCAACGTGAGTAACTTAAAGACTAGAGGACTGTGGTGGAAGAGGCTGCCTTTCTCTGAAGACATCTGCTTTAGGCATACGTAACTGTTCATTTGATCAGACTATAATCTTCTTTTAGGATCAGTGTTAGGCTTTTCCTCTATTTCTCCAGGAGTACCTGTTTCACATCTTTGTGAACACCTTTTGGCTTTGCAAGTCCATCAGTCTGAGATTGATGTAGATCTACGTTGGTGTGTGAATGGCAACGGCTCTAGATGGATTTAAAAAAAAGGTGTCTTGTACCAGTTCCTTAGTCAGGCTGCCTGGTAGCGCTTACAGCATGGTGACTTCAACTGGCAGCGCTCTCCAAGGAAGTCTCTGTGAACAACATAGCAAGCTTCTGAGGTCTCTTAAACCAAAGACTCAAACTCCACAGTGACAGTGTGGCAGATTTATAGCTAAAAAGTTCAACATAGCAGATACTTTTCTAAGTAATATTCCTGCCCGTGGGCAGAACATGGTAGTGCAGTGCCTGTGATGGAATGCAGACAGATACTCTCCCAGAGGAAACAGCGAGGTGAGCTATTGTTGTGACATAAAACTCATGAAGCTAGCAAGTTGAAGAAGGAGTAACCGAAAACACTGGTGCTGGAAAAAGAAGTGGTTCATTTAATAGGTTCATTTAGTATCCACCAGTGAGCATGACCCTTATTCCAAGTGGGCGAAAGTTTCACTTGCATGGGGGAGTTCAGTTTCCCTCGAAGGCAGGAGCAGTAGCCAAGTAATGGAGAGGGGATAGAGGCTGAAATACCATTTTACGTATTTATGAAAATAGCGGCCGTTCTTCTTGTGACTCAGGTTTGAATACAGGCCCTCCAGAGTGCAAACCATCATGCTGCACAGAAACCATTTCCAGCTTTTCCTGTTATGCCTGCTACTCTCACCAGCTCTGCAATCTGAAATACTGACATAAACCACCAAATTTCTGCCATGACGGCAACTCCACTTGCCACTGCAATGAACTCCAGCTTGGGAAGTGCTGACCTACAGCTTGAACTGAGAGCTCAGCTCCATAGCTGGGACTTGTAAAATATTTCTAATGTCTGTAAATATATATCAGCCTTTGAACAGCACATCATTGTTTTCTCAGCACACTGAGGGCGTGAAAGGGAGAAAGCAGAGAAATGCTCAGGCAGGGAGGAGACCATCAGGGAAGCAGCAGGAGTGGCGCTGCTCCCCAGGGTGACCTGGTGCAGGCCAAGCCAGGCCCTCTCCCCACAGGGCTGAACCCAACATGGGGCCGAGGTGGTGACAGTGACAGATACCAAAAACCCAGGCATATTGAGGGTTTGCTGCCCCTGCAGCCCCCCAGTATCGCCCAGGGGCCATTTGTCCCTCTCAGGGACTGCCTGGGGCTGTCAGCCCCTTCCCCAGTGGCAGTCATGGAGCTGGAGCTCAGACGGGCTGGGCAATGGGCAAATGGCCATGGGGCACCTGGTAAACCCAACTCAGCCCTGCTCAGGCCAAGGGCAGCCCAGTCACCCCTGGGACCCGACACAGCCCAATGCCTGACCCAAACAGTGGCAAATATAACCATTTTCATTGGGCTATAAGAGTCTCCTTTGTAGAAATTTCCAGCATTGAGATTTTGTACTTTCATTTAGGAGAGAATAGCACTAATGTGCAAGAACAAGGAATCTGTGACCACACTAGATGTCTACGCAGTGTAATGACTCACCTTCCTGGAAAGTAAAAGACAAAAACAAAAAGCTTCAGTTCCAGGAAGTCTGGCCTTTTGCAATGTGAAAAGCCAATTTACTGTGTTAACAAGTTTTAAAAAGAATATTTTAACCTTCAGTAATGGAGAAAATGGATACTTCTGGCTGGTATCAGAAGGATAAGAATCAGAAAGGAAAAAATAACTTAGAAATTCAAGTGAGGGTTTTGCATAGAGAAGAGGAGAAAAAGTTAATCGACTTGTGAAAGATACAGTATGTGAGGGAGAACCTATTTATAGAATTTCTGCTAATACAAGTTCATAAGCTTTTAGGAAGAAAGCATTGTGATTTATTAATTTATATTAATTATGTTGTTCTGTAGAGATACCTTAGGACATAGTAGATCTCAGCACAAGGTTTCAAACCTGTTTGTCTGACAGAGAGATTTTCCTGGCTGTTGTTACATTAGTCCCTCTTATTGTTGAAAACATTTTAAATGTATTTTGGATTAAGAGTACAGACAAGTGCATGTTTTGCCTGAGGCTTCAGCTCTCACTGATAAGGAACTAAGTTTATAAAGGCAATTGCATGTATTTCATGAGGTTGTTTATTATATCCTACCTTTAAGAATAAAAGACTGTAGGGCTAAACCTGACTAGAAGCTGGTTATAAAATATAAAATTAATAGGAAATTATTCTGAATTTAATTTTATATATCACAACTTTTGACAAGAGATAAACAGAACTCAGTAGACTATGCTAAATAAACTACAAAGAATAGAAATGTTTAATGAAAAGTGGTCACAACCAGGCCTAATGCCCCTATCCCCAGTTGAAACATGTATCGTAGCAATGGATTTACATAAACTTACTTACACATAATGAATCACTACGCCTGAAATGAATAAGACAAGCAAAGACAGCACAGATTATAGTAACACATGTCAGCGTGTAAGAGATTGCAAGAAAAATTTAACATATTAAAATAAACTTGATGGCTGATACTTTGGCAAAGAGGAAAAAACATTCCCTGATCTGAAATTACTCTGGTGCACAGTCTACGTTATAGCAGTAAAGATTAAACAAAAGTGTAATTACATTCAGAGATAATAACTCATGGAGTCTATTTTATTTTCTATTTTGGCACAGCATTTGCTTAAATGGGACAATGGTAAGCCATAATTGCATGATCCCTGAGACACAACCTCTCTCATATCCCTCCTTCTCTGCTTTAACTGTCCACTAGCACTAACCGAAAGGAAACTGGGGTACATCTGGCCTCAGTCAGTATTGCTGTTTGATTGATTAAACAAGAGATTGAAGGAGTTTTGTTTACATTTAAAACCTACTGCTGGAGGATGCTGTGGATACCAGTGTTGACAAGTCAATACGACTGTTCCTAGCCCTCCAAACAAACAGTTGGACTGCAAAATCCCTTTGGGCTACCCAAAAAGAGTGGGTGCAAAGGGAGATGTTAATACAGTGGAGGGGAGAGAGTCAAACAGGGCTTAGAGGAAAAGCAGGGAAAACTTAATTTTTGTTTAGCTTCCTTCTACCAAATTGTTTTTTCTTGTCTTTGTCTTTAGGGTGAATTAGTGCACCTGTGACAAAGTGCTTGAATTATGAAGAACTTACTTTATATCAACTGTGAAAAGACTACTCACTTGTGTCTTCACTCTCCCTTTTTTAGCAGGAAAATAGGGTATATAATTAAGACCCAGAACAGGTTACATTTAGAGCTAGAAAAAACCCAGGGCCGGACCAAACTTACTGTTTATGAGAAAAACATATTATCCTAACATAGTATCCTAGCAGGATAATATCTGCCTATTATCCTAACAGGATATCTGTCAAAAATCCAAATTAGTTCATTAAAACCAACAGAATATTAGTAACATCTAGGTATTTGTTTGTGTTCCTACCTATGCTTCCACTCTATCAGCTGACCACCCTCTTCTAATGCCACTGCAATTGATCCTACTTCTGTTCTGCATAAAATAACGACAAGAGATATATTAAATGCTATTCAAAGACATACTCTTGATTCCTCCTTTTGCTGGTCTACTCATCTGCATTTTGGCCTTTCAGTGATGTTGCTGTCACAGCTCCCTAGTCCCAACCTACTAATTTGACAAAAACACCCCCCACACCCAAAAAAAAAAAAAAAAAAAAGGCAAACCAAAACAAAACAATAAAAGAAAGGCATATTTCCCTTCTAATTTAAGAATTAAATATTCTCTAGAGGGTAAATAATCAGTCTATGTTCTACCCTTTATTTCTTCAGGCCTGGTATCTTTATCAGTTGATTGTCTCTTCCACAAAACACAAATAAAGAAGCACCTGCCTCAACCATTTCTTGAGACTGTGACTAGACTTTATGAAGGTAGTGGTACTTCAGTTAGCAAAGACAATGAGAGGTATTCCGTGTTTTTAATTTGCCCTGATACAGATAGAATATTCATAGGAAAATCTGCTTTTGACTATAACAATGAAGTTTGAACAGCAAAAAAACCCTCTCCTGTTCCATTTTCTAACAATAGTTAGCAAACTAGCTTATATATTTTTTTTCAAACAACAGCTGAAATTAATTTTGAAATGTGATATGAAAAAAGGAGTCTGAGGTAGCCCTCTGTTTCTGTTGGGAATTTTCTTACTTATAAAAGAAAAGTCTTTGCCTTTCTTAATACTTACATTTCAACCTTTTAAATCTACTTATCCTTGAACAATGGAATTATACAAGCAATTAGGTAAATTCAGATATAATGAAAGCGAATGTAGCTCAGTTGTAATAAATGGATCTTACTTTGCATTTGATTGCAGTTTGTTTCAGACTGTAAATAAGCTAATTTTGTTTGTGTTTTTCTTTCTAAAAGCAGCTATATTGAGTCAGATTTTCAAGAGAGCTCAAATCTCACGTCTATGGCCAGATAAAGTTCTTTAGAAAGTAGGCCAAAGCATTATGTGGAAATCTGGCACTCACTGTTAAACCATAGCTGTATTAATCTTTGAAATATGAAGTACACTAACAGACTATGATTTTTTTTTTGGAACATAGCTGTTAATTTTCATCATCTTCACTATGTCTGTACTTCTCAGAGGCAGTCTCAACCTGCTTATGGAGAGTGCTGCATGTCAGGCATCTGTAATACATTTTTCTTTCTTAACATACTAAGTTCCCAAAAATTGTGTAAAAATGGAAGGGGCGGTCTCAGACATCATAGGTGATATGTGGGCCTGTCTTTTGCTTGTGAAATAACACAGTATAGGACATGTATAAAATGTGGCTTAAACTCTCCTCCAGTCTCAAGGCTACCTGGTACTATGTCTTTCGGTTTTTATTAATTTATTTACTTCAAATAGACCCAGAATTATTTATCATTTACCAAAAGTTGTTTTTGCAGCTGGACTGAAGGGTTTATTAGTCTAAACCACTGGGTGGCACAAAGAAGCCAATTTACATGTGAGTCTGATTTTATCTTTGCTTTCTGTGATTTATGGAAGATACACTCTTGCTCTGAAAAATATGAGTGTCTTTTAGTCTTAAAGTACTATGCCAATAAGTGAAATACAGCTATTTGCTTTTATTTGCATAATTAGGTTGTTGTCATGAGATACAGGGAGCCTGCTTCATGACTGGAAGTGTCAGTGTGTCTGTGCTTTAGGACAGTTTTGGAGGGAGGGAGGAGGAAGACATGTGTAGTATTCATTTTTTTTATGTATATCTCTAAATGATCCCTGCTCGCTTTGCTTACTGGTTTATACTACTTTTTTATATAGCTGATTTGTACATATTTCTCCATAGCTGTTTGTCCCCATTTTGCCTTCTTTATTCCTCATTCACCTATTCGCACACTAAGTATTGCATTCTGATAGGCTGCTTGCTATAACACACTTAAAGACAGCAATACTTTATGTTACTTTGTAGTTTCCAAGTACTTTCACAGTATTAATTATATTATCCTAACTTTTTTAATCCCTGAAATGGAGGCATTTATTTTCTCATTTAGGGAGTGGAGAACTGAGGCATGACTTAAGTAAGTGACCTGCCCAAATCTGACATAAAACCTTATAGTGAACTAGGGATTTATAATGAGGTTGTCTTTCACCTCACTGATCCCGTTGACTGGTCCAGGCTGTGATTGCTGTCTTCCATGTTCCCATCAGGTTAATTTTCTTTTCTTTCCTCTGGTCCTTTTTAATTTCTTTTGTCTGGGTTTCAGCATTTCTTTCAGAAGACTGTAAGTATTATTTGTAGAAGAGATTGAAGATATGTCTTTAAATTTTAAATACCTTGCAATACTCTGACAATATAGTTGGAGTGCTGGGCTTATGATTTTCATTTTGTGTTTTGTATTTAAACAGAATTGAGATAGAAAGTATCAGAAATAGATGACTATATAGCTGTTTGCTGTCTCTGAATTTGTTTTAAGGTATTATGAGAAGCACATGATTCAGCTAAATAGTTTTCTATTTTGTATTAGTTTTTTCATGTTTTATTCCCCTTAGGAAGACATCTATTCACTTTTCTGAGTGGAATGTATATTTGATGAAGTTCTGTCTCTTGGTGATCACTTAATTTTGTATTTCAGAAAAAAAAAAAATAGAGTAAATTCTTATGAGAAGCTACTTAGTGATGCCATCCTTCTCCTATTTTTCCTTTTGCCTGTTTAAAACTGGTTTTATGAAAACATTCAAGCTATTCTAGTTTGTTCACTCATACATATTCGTGTACAATAGAGAAATTATCATATTGGGTATGCTTGAGGTGGAATTCTTGTAATTCAATTCAAAGTCTTGATGTGAAGAAAGGGGATTAAACTATGGTTTGGTTTGTTTGTTTGCCTTTTCAGACTCTTGTGTTCTGGTTTTGGTCTTCCTTTTTCTATGTGACATACTATGAAGGGGTTTTTTTGTTTGTTTGTTTTTTGGGGTTTTTTAATTTATTTTCTGTTACTGAAATTTTAAAGAATAACTTCCCGGACTTCTTGTTACTGATCATACCTACAACAGAGTATTTAGGTTTATTAGAGTTGGACAGTTCTCTCAGTGTGAACACAATGGATGCTTTGGTCTCAGTCAGAGTTATTTCAACAAGGAACTGGAGAACATCTGGTCTTTGCTTTCCCCTTTATGTTCCTAAATGGCTTCTCACAAATGCTACCAAGTTTCACGAATAAATTCTGCATTCCTTACAGCTTTCGGACGATGAAAACCCTCTGCTATGTAATTGGTAGGATAACAGGCAGCTAGACTATATGGCGAAAAAGGGAGGGAAATCATGGTGGACTTTTGACACCCTTGCTTTCCCATTGCCTCAGTGGAAAAAGAAAATGTCAAGTTTTTTCAGAAAGCCAACAATGTCAACAAGCATTGTATAAAGCCTATACAAAGAATGGTAGTCATGACAGAAAGCAACTTTTGCTATTGTGAGGAAATTTTACTATGTACAAGAAAAGGAAGTTGAAGGGATCGCTTTCAAGAGAACAGATCTAATTCTTAATCAGTGTGCAATACCAAGGTTAAAACAGTTATTCGGAAAGTATCCCAGTTACTTTAGAGTCCAAAGCAAGCAAGCAAGCAACTCACATGGCTAGGCTGAAAGACTGAAAGGGTGTGTGTACTGTCCTGTAGATAACTTTGTCTGTCACTAAAGATATATTTCATTCACAGAATCATAGAATGGATTGGGTTGTAAGAGATCTTAAAGATCATCTATCTTTAAGACCTGCTATGGGCAAGGACACCTTCCACAGATGCGAGTGCTACTTCTGGAATTCAGATGCTCTGTATATCTTTATAGTTCCAAACACACAGGTTATGAAATTACAGGAGCCCAGTAAAGAGTGTTAAACCTATGTTCTTCGGTTTTGATAGTGAAAAACCAAAGACTTGCAATTTGAAGAAACATGATATATTTATCTGCTCCGATCTGTAAATTGGTTTAGTTTCCTTTTTAAAATAGCTTATGTTACAGATTCTCTGGGGAAAAGGCCCTCTTTTCTATACACATTCACACAAACTGTACGAATTTCTTTGTCTCTATGTAAACACTATATAATAGTAACAAAGAAGCTGTGCATACTTAAATTTCAGCTGAGCATTGCTCAGATACTTAAAGTTGAGTAGAACTCAACAAGATAGTGCAGCTATACATTTTTTGAGGCCATAGAGCAAAGGATGAATAATTTAAAAAAATAATATATATATTCAGATTAAAATGTGTTTACATATTCAATAAATTTTTGCAATTTACCACAAGCTACAGTTATTTTAAACTCCATTTCAGGGGAAAATGGGGTAATATTACAGTGATATTTGTCACCTTTGATTTTCCTTAGCTTGGGTTCAGCTGAAACAGTCATCCTTCTCCTGAGGGTGGAAGACGGGTTAGCACTGTGGTTGGACTTTCTGCATGTCCCAACCCATGCTTTTGCTTTGTCACTCCTTGTTCTATGTAACCTTTAGTTCAGTAATCTAATTCCTTACAGTGCTATGAAGCTTAAAAATCCTGATCTTAGGAACCATTATTTTTAGGGTTTATTACTGCTGTTTAGTTGCTTTGTTTTGGTTTGTTTTGGTTTGGTTGTTGTTTTATTCAATTCTAATAATTTTCTAACTTGGAGTAAGGTTGGCGTTTTCAAGGTTAGGACCCCATACTTCTCCCTTAATTTATTCATTTTTTTCTTTTTTTCCTTAACTATAGAGTAAGCTTCTGGCTTAGGTCACTGACTTCTCTGACTCTGCAACCAGAACATCAGTCTCTAGTAGTAGGCAATGATATGTCTCTAGTAAAAAGGAGAATATCTATTTAGAGACCAATGACGAAGTTGTCCAAAACACTCAGTCTAGACCTTTTGCCTCAGTTTCAATTCCCACCTTACCTTTGTTTATAACTTCCTACCTAATCTTCCTATATGTGAGTTTAAGATACGTTAGCCAAACTATCACGGGGAAAAGTTGCTCAGTTCACGTAATTAAAGCAAATCAGGATTGAAGTAGTTTTATTGATTTACTAATGACATGCAATTAGCTGGGAAACAGTGAACTATACCTTCAGGATCAATATGAATAACAGAAAAAATAAACTACAATCCTGTCTGCTTACAAAGTGTTAATAAACATCCAAATCCCAAAGAGTTCTCTCTCTCACACACAGGGGCACACACACACATACACATCCACAGATCCCCACACAAACGCAATTATGGACATCCACAATGTGGTTGACAAGCGCACACACCCCCTTTCCTGGACTGTAGTTTGTGTGGGTGATCCAGCTTTGTGTGTATTTGTGCTGTTTATAAAACGTGCTAATGCATAAGCCACTGAAAAAGCACCCCAAGAGTCTGTACATGCACATCTGAGGTGTAGTTACTGCCTGCGTCACCCCAGACATTGGTCCCGCCGCTGGAGAATAGAAGCTGCTCATTGCATTCAGTGCCCAGTGGTGAGACTGCAAAGTCTGGCCAAGGCAGAGGTCCCCAGGGTCAGTGGAGTGTCTCTGTCTGTGTTTGCATGTGTATGACTTCTGGCAGTGTCAAACTGTGACTTGACTTCCACTCCCAGGTCTCTTCCCTCACTTTTAAATTTGCCTGCTTCTTTTAGATGTCCTTTCAGATCAACTCTTTCACTGTTGCAAGTCTCATTGTAGTTCCTCAGTTACTCTTTAATTTGCCTGATGGTATTGCTCTTCAGTATGATCAGCTTTTGGTAGACACTCTCCCACACAATTTTTGTTATTTGATTCACTCATGTTGTTGACACACATGTTCCTTCTGTCTCAGCAGTGGTTGTTATCTGGGCCATTTTGCCAAGGGTGGGCTGTAATAAGACTCCCATGTACAGCCTGCTTGTCTCAAATTAATTTTTTCAGTAGTAAATTCATAAGTGATCAGAGGTTACCTTGCTTTTAAAACTTTACTTTGTGTCTCCTGTGCTTTCAGAATATGAAATGTTATTGCAAACTATTTTTCTATGTGCTCCAATAAAAGCTCATTTTCCAAGAAATCCTATTTTGTCCATTAAGGTACTGTTTAACAGCTGTATAATATTTGTTTTATGGACTAGAACACCAGCAGCCACTTGCCACTTGAAGTTAAAATCATCCAATAATTAAAATTTCAATTACAAAGCAATGAACACTTTGAATTTTAGGGCTCCAATTTAAAGAAACCAAAAAACCAAACAGACAAATGAAAAAAAAAACAACCCACATGAGCTACTGGCACAACTGGCACTTCAGCACCAAATTCTGTTGATAACTACTATAAATTTTGAGAATCTAGCATGGGTGCTATGTGGTCCTTACGACTATCAGAAACTGTAGGCAGTCATTTTCAATCTTTCATGAAAACATCAAGGTAACAAGAGTAAAAGTAGTTTTGAAGAGAAAGCTCATTTCCTCTGTGATGAACTCATCAAAGGACTGAGGAAGTTTCAGCTGTGGTTCTAGATTTATTCTGAATGTTAAACAAGCATGGATGTTTGCTCAAAAACGGAAAGTCACCTGTTAGTTGCAAAATACTGAAAGGATTTACAAAAGTGTTTGGAGATATTTTTCCCAATTAGTCACTATGCCCAATAGATTACATATTTTCTGATATTTACACTCCACTCCAGTTTAAAAAATACTGTAACACAGGATTTTGAGAAGCCTTAGCAATTAAGAGCTTGCTTATGTTTCAAAGGACTGTCAAAAGTATTTTGTTGACTGCTATTTTGTAGAGATTAGCATTTTTTTAATTAATTACTATCACTGTCTGAAATAATTTAATACTAATCCTTCTTTTCTTTTGTCTTCTGTCTTAAATCCCTGAACTGTGTCTATGTCAGATGTTGTATGGGTCTGTTTATGTTTATCCAGTTCCTTATGGACTTATTTTCTATTGTTTTGGGGGTTTTTTGGAAGATGAGTAAAAGAACTTTTTATTTTTCTTTTTTTTTTTTAGTTTATAGCTGGGATTTTATGTGGCACAGAACTCTGTAACAACATCTGTGCATATCAGCCCACCATATGGGTGGGAGGGAAATAGCTTAATTTAGTGCATATGCATGAAGTAAATGAAGACTTGACTACTACTGGGCTACAAATCACTAAATACTATAGAGAATGGTAGGTTGGGGAAGGGTTACAAGAAACCAAAGGGCAAACATGATCTCAGTGTTATTCTACTGTTTCTGCTAGACGTTTCTTCAGTGCTCATCCAAAGCAGTGACTCAGCAAGCACATGTCTAGTCAGAAAATCATTAAAGGTTAAAGCTTGACCAATATGAACAAAATGACATTGACCGAAAGCACAGCTGAGAGCTCAGGGGCTTACTTTTGTTCCAGTGAGACAGAGTATCAGCTTCACTGATTCAGCTAAAGGCACCAGTAGTCCCAAAGTAGTTTCACTGATAACATATAGCCAGAAGTCTAAATCTTCTCTGACTTCTTATTTTAAATTGCCTTTGACCACTACTGCTTTTTAAGTTATTGCAATAGGTCAGCTTTATATCTAATATTTCTGACATAAGGGACTTTTCTAAGGATATGGTGACTTTTACACAGATTTAGTTTGAAGAGGCAGATATGTATAGGGTTGGAAGAAATAACCCCATCACCTCTGAGTTTTAGGTAATTTCACTTGCTAAAGTGCTAGAGGATCTTTTTTTTACAGATATAAGATAGCCGGCGAAAAGACAGATATATCATTGGAGAAGATAATTAATTCCTTCTTACGGAGTTCATTTGAGACTATTTGATTTGAAATTGTTACACCACTGCTGTTTTTTTAGCAAAGATATGGAAATAGTCAAAGTCTAAAAGTAATCCACTGTCTTGAAAAAATAGCAGGCTAGAGAGTGCTTGTGAGTAACCTGACAGCTGATTTTGGTCCAGCCAGGGAAAAGTTCAGAGGAGATGTTAATTTTTGTAGCTTATATTGTATCTCCAAATATTAGCCAAAAGTGTCTTTCTGAGCAAGAACAGAATATGGTTGTGTGAGAGTGGAATAGCTGCAATCGTCTAGAAAAGGTGGAAACTACAATACGGTTGAGGTCTGCCCAGATCACCAAAATGTGTGCCTATTATTTCCTTATTTGTTTTCAACAGGACCTTTACCTGTGTTATTAGCCTTACAGAAGGGACCTGAAAAACTCAAGCCTAATGACTTTTGGTTGTGCACTGGGGGAGTTAATAATTAGTTTTTGAGGGGTTTTTTTGAACCTACAGGAACAGTCATATTTAGAAAGCTGAGATGAATTATTATAAGTTTTCAGATTTTGATTGTATGATTTCTAGTACTAGTCACGGGTGAAAATACATAAATGGTTCTTGAATAAGGGGTGAAAACCCTCAACCTCCTTCTTCCAAGCCAGTGTCACACAACTGGACCGGAGTCAGATACATGCTTTCCTCTCATCTCTATTCAGTTCTGAATTTTCTACACAGTGAAAGATGTATTTTAAATTGCATGAGCTACATAAAGAATTTAAAGTAAATGTCAGTCTTCCAGCAAAAACATTTAAATAAAATGCTGTGCCTCTTTCTCTGGGTTGTGTTTAAAAAAGAGTAGGTCCTATCTCTAGGCAATGTCAATAAGAACAACTTCAGCAAACTGCTTATTTTCTGGGATATGTGGGATTCTTTTTAACATGCCTATTCCTCAGGATAATGCTTTGCAAGTAACACCAAATGAGGTGTTTTATCAAAGGTGTGTGATACATGGCACTATGCAGCACAGTGTGGAGGTCGTTTCCTAGGAGAACCTTATAAGACTGTAAAGAAACTCATAATTCAAGCTCTGTGCTAATGTGGCTGTACTACTTGCCATTCTGGAGTTAGTGGTATCTGTGGGAGCTTTAATTTTGTTATATGGGCACACCTTTGTATTTCCAGGACTATGTACCTGAATGTGCATGTACTGCAGTGTTGGAAAGCTTTTGGTCTGCTAAATTCTAAATTAATGAGTCTGCCGTGAGTTTTGGAACTTTAGCCATAAGTAGTGCTGAATGGAAAATTCCCTCTTGAGTAAGTCTTTGCTGTGTAGGGAGAAATCAAAACCTCAACAAGTGACTGAGAACCTTTCAGGAGCAGAGTCTAGAATACTTCAGTTTAAAAAGAAAGAAGGAAGGAAGGAAGGAAGGAAGGAAGGAAGGAAGGAAGGAAGGAAGGAAGGAAGGAAGGGAAAGAAAGAAAGGAAGGAAGGAAGGAAGGAAGGAAGGAAGGAAGGAAGGAAATCTCATGTAGTCAAAGCAACAAACAGTGTATATTATACCTAGAATTTGATTTTGATGAACTCTAGTTATGATATTGTAATATGTAATGTGACAGGGTAGTTGATAGGGAAAACACAAAAGCTGCAGACATTTTAAGGTGTGTATGCTAAAGCAGAAAGTAAATTTTCCTTTGAACTGACTTTCATGTTTTCCTCTGGAATTGGCATGAAGTTTTTAGGTTTACTTATACCTTGTCAATTATAGAAAGAAAATTTGAAGAACTCTGATCAAGTTTAATGCTCTTATGGTATGTCAGACACATAGTCTGAAAATTATTTATCTTGGTAAAATAAGAATTTCATAGTAAAGGTGAACAAAAGTAAACTTAGTGGAAAGTTCTCCTACTGCCAGGAAAAAGCAATGACATTCCTTGACTTCTGAAACACTGCTCAACAACATCTGACAGATGAATAATCTGTAAGATTAATTTCTTAACATACAAAACACAATAAAGTCATGTGAGGTGTGAATAACAGTAGAACAAGCAAACAACTGGTTTTCATTGAGGCACGGTGCAGTGGTCATACGAAGTATTAATCTAGTCTATTACATTATAGCAGATGGACTTGGTTACTTCTTATTCAGTAACTTTGAAGTTATTTCAAGATTGTGCATTTCAAAGCCTAAAGTCTTCTTTCTCAACTGGATTACACAAACATCCTGGACTGAAGATACAATGGGGAGGTGTGTTAAATATTCACACTGGTTCATATTTGCTTTGCATTGTTCTACCTAGGTGAAACAGATGTTTGTCTAAATATATCAAGACCATCCCTTAACAAAAAAGATAATGTAGAAGTTTCTTTCAAAAATTAGCATTATTTGAGGGATTAAAACAAAAAAAAAAATATTTAAAGAAAATTCAATTGAAAATAATAGATAAATATGTTTGGTCTACATACCCTTCACTCAAACTCTTTGAAACCAGCTTGTGTAAATACAAATAGTGGAAATCCACAGGAGAATTTTCTGTAGAGTCTGTGAACACTAACCATCTCATTACTACTATTAACAGAATTTTAGGAAAAACAACATGTAGCTATGTACTTTTCCTGAAATTTTGAACAGATTTACGGTATGAACCTGATGTAGGTTTGTACATTTGAAGCCACAGACAATGTTTGAAGAATCATGGAATCATAGAATTCTTTGGGACGTTAAAGACCATCTGGTTCCAACCCCCCTGCCATGGGCAGGGACACCTCCCACTAGACCAGGCTGCTCAAAGCCCCATCCAGCCTGGCCTTGAAAACCTCCAGGGATGGGACATCCACAGCTTCTCTGGGCAGCCTGTTCCAGTGTCTCACCACCCTCAAAGTAAAGAATTTCTTCCTAACATCTAATCTAAATCTCCCCTCTTTCAGTTTAAAATGTTTATCCCTCAACCTATGGCTATACTCCCTGATAAAAAAGTATCTCCCCACCTTTCCCATAGGCCCCCTTGAAGCACTGGAAGGCTGCTAAAGGTCTCCTTGGGGCCTCCTTTTCTCCAGGCTGAACAACCTCAAAAGAAGACTCAAGTTCAGAGAGCTAAAGTAATCCATACATCTATACAGTCAAATTTTTGCAGTGTTAAAGATGCCTGATTCAGACAAATTTGCTGCCAATGAAATGTGCTTCAGACAGCAGCCAGAGTTCTGAAAATTTGAAGCTGTTCATTTCCAAATTGCATTGTGATGATTGTGTGTGGCTTTTAAGGTGTATAAAGTATGTATTATAGAAATGTATTAGTACTTAAACACACACAACTACATGAACTTCTGAAAAATGCACGTACAAAACACAAGTGCAAATGTGGGCTGTGGGCCTCACCTACACTCCCCTGTTATATCTCTCATCATAGCTCCACCCTGTCATGTTCAAACCTCTCATGTTGGATAAGGACAGCTAATGTAGTGGCAGCAACACCTCCTCCAGCTGAAAACATGTTTAGACTTCATCTTCCTTGTTGCACATCTGTCTTTTTTATCTTAAAAAATAGTGTGGATATCTACGAGATGGTTAAATAGATGGTCAATTTCTGTTCAGATGGGGAAAACATGTGAGGAGGTGGAAGAAAGACTAGCTAAATCTATTGTAAACTTCAACCTTACAGAAGAAAATGATGTGGAATGTAAATGCTGTAGTTTGGTTAAACCAGTGGGCATAACAGTTTTGATAATTTTGTTCGTTGCAAAATAGATTTATTTTGAATTAGACTGCTGTTGTGGGTTAATCCTGGTAGGCAGCTAAGCACTACACAGCAACTTGCTCACTCCTCCCCAGGCCCAGTGGGAGGGGGGAGAGGTTT
>VXBH01008819.1:56355-105427 GCA_013400035.1 Rynchops niger
CCCTTGGCTAATATGCTTTTCAGGTTTTCTTACTTGAGGACAAGTTCTGTTCAGCTTCCAGCTATTGCGAAGTACTTTTATCTAAGACAAAAATAGGCTAATCTTTCACCTGGAAGAGTAATTTTAGCTGATCTTTGCCAAAGGCCATTAGGTAAGACACCGAGCAAACCCTATCAGTAGTAGAGAGGAAGGAGAGATATCACAGACTTGTTGCTAAGAACAAAAGGATAACTTTATTAAACTCAGTGAATTTGGTATAAACCGAAACTCATGAGTACCATGTTCTAATCTTGTAGATACCCATTAGCAGCTTGATCCAGGCGCTACTGAGCCAGTAAAAAGCATTGTGTACCATACCTCTGTTATGGGTGTTACCTAGTCCTACTGTTTTGTGTTGCATTGTGCTCTGAAACATGAACCATTGTATAGGGCAAGTTGTCAGTTACGTGGTAGTTACCAGTTTTTCCAAACTGGGTCTAAGGAACCTTCTGTTCCCAAAGCATACTTCCCTACCAAATGCTGTTAAGATTTTGTCCTTGTCTAACTGTGTCTTAGGGGAGCACAGCGTATGTTGTTGATACTATCCCCATTAGAGCATGACAGTTACTGTTGCCTGTTCTCTTGGCTTTGATTTCTGATTCCTTTGGTTCAATGATTTCTGAATTAAATACGTCCAGATGCTGTGTTTCATTTATTGTGGGTGCATGTGTACACAAACAAATAAGTGTTTATGTTACTAACCTTTATGCATTGTAGGAGTAATGGAAACATTTAAGGTAGCAAAACCGAGATAAAACCCTCTAAATGACCCAGTATGATTCTAAAAGCCAAAAGTGTAATAAAATATGTTATTATTCTAGAATACATCTGAATCTTCTAAAAGATGAAAATAAATCCATACTTTTAGGCAATGTATAGATCAGTTCTCTACATTCACTGTCATTGCAAGTATCGCCATATGTATCTGTTCATTTTTCTTTTTTGTTTTATAATCTATGTCTAGATTTCCAGCATCTCATGTAGCTTTCCTTAAAGCTAAATGTATGCTGTATCTATTTTTTACCCCCTTACACCAGAAAAGAAAGATGGAGAGGACGTGCATTTGAATAGTTCAGCACTTTTTTTTTTTTTTTTTTTTTTTTTGAATGATGTTTCAAGTCCTTAGACACTGTATTACAGTGAAATTTAGTCTCTTGGAAATGCTGCAGTCTGGTAAAATTGACACAAATATACTATTAACAAAGAATTTATTGATTCACTTACCAGAATATACATTAATAAAAATAAGTCCTTATTGCAGCTTGAGAAGTATTTTGTGAAAGACGGGGCACATTGTTATAAAGACTTTAAAGCTAATTGGTATGATTGTAATGATTTCAAAAGGCTGTTTCACAAAATCATTAAGGCTAGAAATTAATCTTTGAGCCATATTAGCTCAGAGACTTGCACTTTCTTCACACTTTGCAAGCACAACCAAACTGCCATTAAGTTCAAGGTGCCCTCCATGATGCTTCATCAGAAAAGTGAATTAATTTAAGAGTTTTGCTTCAGCATTATGTAGCTATAGACAGAACAGTACCCTGTCATGATTGGCAGAGTTAGTAGCTTCACGATGGATGTGCATCCACAGGAGTCAGAAGATTTGCAAGTCACAGCAGGGTTTAAGGTCACTTGGCTAACTTTGTTACTGCAGCAGTGTGCTTATCTTTGACTTAGAACAGTTCTTCTTTAGCATGATTAAAATGCATATACATACCATAATTATGGATCAGGAGTTATTGCACTGTACCTAGGGCAAATACCAGTCCTTTGAAATCCTCTTCTGTATTAACAGTTCTCATAATTTCTTTCTTATCTGCTTCCTCAGATACATTTTAAGACCTGATTCCAGGACCACTGTTTTACCTGTCTCTAACCAATGCTACTCTATCCCCTTCAGTAAACATTTCCTTAAAGGTGCACAAGAGTTGATATAGCACCTCTTTGCTTGGCAACTGCTAGAGAGATAGGTAGCTGTAGTAACTGATTCTGTAGATAGTGGCCTTGTGCTATCTCCATTCTGGCAGCAAATTATCTAGACTTCCCCTGATGGCTTTTCTTCACTGGTAAAATAGAAATGTCTTTGAAATAAAGATAAGTAACTCTGTTAAATAAAATAAAGGCAGAACTAGCAGCAGAAGTAGAGAGAGGTATGACAGTCAGAATACTGGGCTAGGAAAATAACCCCTAAACAGCTGTAGAAGAGGAGGGAGTTTAATTATTCTTGCAAACAGACACATTTGTTAAGATCGTCTATTTTAATTTGATTTAGATGTGCCCAAAAATTCTTTTTAGTCCTTAACCAATAGCTTTATTTTTTTTCATACTGTTACTGTAGAAATATTATCCTATACTTTCCTCCCATGTAGGAACTTTCTCCCATCTGAAAGGAGATATCTGATGGTCTGAGGAAGGTTTAGGAACTGAGGGAGTCCTTTGAGCCACCCTCTCTTTGTGTCAATAGCTTACAATATTAATGCAAAAATGTATTTATTTTCCCTGTGCTTTCTGTCCTCTGTGACAGTTCTATAATACTTGATCAAAAGAATTTTCTAGGACTTCAGGACAAGTATGTATTTTGCCTTTATATTTTTTTTATAGTATCTCAAATAGTATTTGCAAAATACAATCAAATAATACTGAATGAATATAATTACAGACACAGATTAATACATATCAAATAAAAAAAATACAAATTAAATACAGATTAAAATACAGATTCTGCATAGTCTCTGAACATGGTGATCATCAGACAGGCTCAGGTGTGTATCAGTGCTGAACTAGTTGACAGACAGTGATCTGAAAAGGGCGGACTGATGGACAAGCTTAGAATAACCTTTCGCTGAGGAACTTTCTCTGTTTACACAGTCAGTTAGCAGAAGGTTTGTCCTTGAAAGTAAAAGAAAGTTTGTGCTTTCTAAGTCTTTGCAGTCCAATTTAAAGCTTTTGAACATTTTGCTAGTCTGCCATAAGGCGAATCAGATCATTTGTTGTTCGGATATAGGTCACCCAGTCAGTGGGGCTCTCTTTATAGGCCTAACATGGAATTGGATTGCTGTGGGATGGGCCTCACTCTATTCTGCAACATTCAAAAGTGGGCTATGTGACCTCAATATCTGTCAGCAGGTTTGCGGGAACAGTAACCTAGAGTTCAAATATATCCTTGCATAATGCCTTTAGACTAAGAATTTATTTTTTTATATATATATCCCATTGTTTAAAATACAACAAAGGAGAATTTCAGCAAAAACACCTGTTATTTCCTTTTTTTTTAAAAGTGCATGGTTATATTAACTCAGTCTGGAACAATGTGCCTGTTGGCTCTAAGTTTTTCTTTAACATGCATGGCAACAAACATGTTTTCTCCAGTTGCTTTTAAGATACCAATCCATACAGGAGAAAACTATGCATGCAAACTCTTCTGATAAGATAAAATAAAACTGTAGGACTGGTATGAATATGTGATGATAAAATTGTCAAAGTCATCAAAAATGCATGCTGGCGCAGAATCTACAGCACTCACTAAAAACACTAACAGTGTTTAAACTAACTAAAATCCCACAAATTCTGTCTGGCATGAACTCTTTCAAGAAATGATTATATAAAAATTTTTATATTTATAAAATTTTTATACAATTATGAATTAGAATATACAATTATACACACAATTCTAAAATTCTTCTACCTATTATACATATTTTATATATATATATATTACATTGTTTGGTTTTTGGTAGAAATTATCTTTTTTTTAGGGTAATGCCTGTCATCTTAAAATCTCATCTGTGGTTCTGACATGAATTTTTGACACATACGGTTTTTATCTTGCTTACTACTTTCCACTGGTCTGCAATTGCAGTTCTGGTTATTTATCTATTTATTGCTTTTCAGTAATGAGTGCTGATTAAAAAAAGTTTTATAATTCTTTTTACTCTTGTTGGAGATATATTAAAATCTCTCCTGTGAAAATTCATATGACGCAAATATACTACCTGGATATTTCACTGAATTCTAGATCTGGAAAACGTGGAGCTATGAAAGAGACATGTTCTTTCTATGTTTCAGCATACAACCAAGTTTCTTCTGGAATAAAAAATAAATATATGATTTATGAATGCCTTTATACTCTAATCTGAAAGTTGAATTATTCTGTGAGCAAATAGTATACTTATGTTCCTTTGCTTTAGGTGCTAAATTTCTAGATATTAATTTTTTGTTATTTCCATAAGCCTATAGTTGCTGTAAACCTATAGTTACTCTATACAGTGTATAAATAGAAGCACTGGCCATGCAGATATAAGAGATACTCACACTACTGAAATAAATGTTAAATTTTGCTGTCTTTTAATATGATCCTATGTATCCTTATTTGGACTCGTACATGAGTAAGGACTGTTGGAGTAGACCCAATATATAATATATACAGAATTACAGTGTGCTATTAATCATAATTCTGTTTCTCACTAGCTCTAATTACAGTCATTATACTGTGGTGGCATATTCATAATTACATAACCCAAGGAGGTTAGTGAAAATCTTCAAAAATCTGTGGGAGTGCCTGTGGTTTTGGATGTCCATTTTTATTTATCATATGCTTCAGTGTTTAGAAAGTATTTAATATCCTTCAAACTTAATTTTGTCTCTTTGTATGTAAGCATTACAATGGAGTCTTAAATTAATTAAATTGCTTTTTTAATGCAACTTCTGCTTCATTCTTGCTGTGGTCCAGAAACCTTGGCATTCAGTGGAAAGTCTTCCTTAGTCAACTGGAAGCAGCACGACCTTATGTGATGTTTCCTAGTATTTAAAAGTATGCTTGTCAAATATGAATACTTTTGCCATATAAATTTGCATCTAAAAATAAGACCCTTTTCCACATTCTTCAATATTTTATGATTGGTGTAGAGATTACTGAGTAGATTTACTGATTTTAACATCAACCTATGTTAGTTCCAAACGTGAGTTTTGAGAAGTAAAGTTTGCTTACATATGCTATACCTTAAGTAAAGCTGGGGTTTTTTTGTTTGTTTGTGTTTTTTTTTGTTGTTGTTTTGTTTTGTTTTGTTTTTCTGGTGGTATTTTGCTCTAAACCAAATTGTTTGTAATTACAAATGTAATTGTAATTACATGTAATTTTAATTAAATTTTCTTTTCTATATGGCTTGAATTGATACTGTGTTCAAATTTCCATGTGTTGCAGCATGCAGTGCTGTAAATTCAAGGCAACTCATCTTATTTTGGGAGGGAAATATAGTAAATTTTTTGAGTAAGGATGATAAGGGTAGAGGAGTCCTATTTCAGAACATGAAAATTTGTGTTGTAAACTTGTGAAAATCATCAACAGTCAGTATTATGACCGTATGCTTTTTTATCTGATCTTTTAAAGTATTTTTCTTTTTTTTAAATTATTATTTATTTCTATGAACTCCTATTTTTTGACAATATAGTATAAAATTCCCAGGAACTCTGATTTTGACTACTTATTTTCTGGGAGAGGATATTCTTATATTTCCTTAATCTATCCTGTCATCCTACTTCACTTGAGGGAATTGCTGCAACTGGACTTTGAGGGGTTGTTCTTTGGGTTTTTGTCCCCACCCCCCCAAAACCAACAGAAGGACACTTGGAATTTTCTGAGCATTCATAAACTTTTCACATAAGTCTAAATGCTAAACAAATAGAATTGCTGTGACAAGAACAGATGTATTTGGCTTTCCTGCCATGAACAATCTCCACAACAGCAGCCAATTTGGCCCTAGTGCAGTCAGTTTTGTTTGAGACTTATGTGGTAATCTTTTTGCAGAAGACAAATTCAACACAGAATGTGAGCAAAGGTAACACAGATTCACTGAGCTGCCAAAGAGGGAAGCAATTTCCATGGTTTTCTTTATGATGGAAAGAGAAATTTGTTTTTGAAGTCATCTGGTTTAACTGCTGTTGAACACTTTTATATCTTAATGAGTCTTACTCTCAGCATAACTACTGCTTTCACTCTAAGTTTGCTTGGATATTTTAGAAATATCATTAGATGAGCATAAGAAGGCAAAATATATTTTATTTGTAGCTATATTTATTGGAACTATGTGGATAGTACAGACTTCTTTAATGTATAGACTTGTCACCTAACAACTGTATTGTAATGCATGGACAACAGTATGTGGGGAGATATTTTGTCTGATTTGATTATTAGCTGAATGAGCTTACAGTCTTGTCAGAAGTTATAATTTTTAGAGAATTTTTAACATTTTTCACAGATGTCATCACTAGTCTTTCAACATTTAAGAAAATTGATTGAAACAACTTCTTTTTGAAAGGTTTTCATATATCATACAAACAATTATTTTAATTTTGGACATTTTATAGAGCTCAGCAATATTCTCTGATAGGGATAAAGACTGCTATTGAACGTATCATTACATTTTTAATAGGAAAATGAACTTTACAGGCTGTCTATTGTAGGTTGGTATAAGTGATGTGAATAAACACCAGCTTCTCACAATTTCTAATAGAAAATCATAGACCAGAAACTAGTAAAGTCTAGCCACTTCATTTATTTTGAGGAAATTAAAAAATAGAGATGTGGTGCCAACTACTTCTAAAATCTTAAAAGTATGCTCATGTTTTGTCCTTTTTTTGCTTCATCCCAGTAGTGTGAAAAATGTAAATATAGTTAAATCATTTTACTGGGATCACCTAAAACTGATTAAGACAACTATAACCCACTCCCAAACTGACAATTCCCAATATGCTCTCAATGAGAAACTGAGTATCACTTAAAAAATCTTTAGGGCAAAAAATATGAAGATGGAGTTGGCTACTTCTACATCCTGAACCAAAATGCATCAGATGCATTTTATGAAAGACTTGTGTGACAAAAGAGGGGCTATAGCAGGAAGTCAGTTTTGTGTTGTAGATAACCATAGCAGAGTAAGAACAGCTAGCTGATTCTAATTACCTTTATTATTCATGACAAGCATATGTCAGAACTATAACCTGTGTTGCACTCATGCAGTTAAATTTCTAGGCCTGGACCTGGACTTTGAACTCTGCTGTGGTTCCACATGCTACGTGCAGAAATCCTCTTTATTCTTTCTGTAATAAAACTCACAAGATGCAGACATTTCTACTGCAGCTTTTGAATCCAAACATCATTGTAACTGTCCAACTACATCCAGCCTTTGGTTGTTTCTTTTTTTTTTAAAAAAGGCCAAAACTTATTCAGTCAGCTGTTGAAGGCACCAAGGGTAAGTTACTCACTGCTGGATATGTTACAAGATGAAGATATGGGTATCACACTTCTCACATACCGCAGACAATGAATTCAGAGCTGTGTGCAACTGTGGTCGATCTAAGCTATGGCTATTGATAAATGGAAAGGTTTCTGGTAGGCAAGGTAACGGAAAGCACTTTGCTTCCCGAGCAGGCCAGCAGCTCACAAACAAGTGCTCCGTGGGGAAAATAATTCAATTCATATAATCATCACTGGCTCAGGAGTGGAAATAAAAGAAGATAACAAAGAGGTGATGAAAGTTAGAATTTGGAGGGACTGACAGAAGGTTGGGTGGCTTTGCTAATACCCACAAAGCATTGATGACATTTGTACATTAGTCTTTTGTTTTATTCATAGTGTTATTAATTTTTAAAGAACCTTTAATATATTTCATTTATAGCAGTGGAATGTTCTGTCATATTCACTCTGAATACGTTTCCTGTTGTTTTTTATCTTTGACCTTGATCTGCATGTTCACCACATATGGGTATATATTTGAAAGTTGTTATCTGAGGTAGCTGAAAATGGCCCAAGAGTTTGTGGAGTACCTTAGCTCATAAGAAATGCTGTTTTTCTATCCTAGAAGAAAAAATTCAGGGAAGGTGTAGAAATAGAAGGATAAGGAAGGAAACTTGACATAAAAGAGCAAAACAGTCCAAGCAAAGGCTATTGAAGAGTCTGACAGCAGAATGAAATAGATTAAACCCTTGAGAGTTCCCTCCACACAGTTTGGAAGGCTGGGACATGTAGAGACAATCTTTTGGATTTCCCGTGATTTTATTCCGCTACACAGAATTCAGATGTTTCTTGAATCTTTTAAGGTTGCTTCCTTGACTTTGATTTTTTTTCCTTGTTTGGAATATATTCTCACAAAATAAATATAAGGCTGTATTTCTCAACAAGAAACTTCAGTTCATTCAGCTGGGCTTTTCATTTGATTATCTACTTTAGATGTGAATATTAACGTCTCTCTCTTGTGGACGTTTTCAAGCATCATCAGTGACTCAACATTAAGGAAACCACAATGATTAAATTTGAATGAATGCCATCATACTGCAGAAAGAGGTAGTATAATTGAGTAGCTTGCACTCTTCCTGATGATATTTTACTTAGATATTGTTCCTAACTGGTATCAGAAAAGCTAATGGTGTCATGATGCTACAACCACCAGCTTATGCTGCAAGTCTCGAATACATTCTGTCAGCAAACTTTGACCAGCAGTCAGTAGATATAGGGTACAGCTGAAATCTAAGAAATATGATGAGTTATTAAAACTAAGAGCAAGAGAGATTTTTGCTTCCTTGTATGTTGTGAAGTCATCAGGAACTGGGAAGCATTGTCTTGCATTGAAACAAGATACACATAATTGCTTCATGCATGCCATCTTGCCTTTTGTTGAGTGGCAACGTCTCAGTTCATATTTGTCTCTCAGCATAGATAGCTTCTAGTCTAGACAAAAATAAAGACAGGCCAACCCACTGCTCCTGAAAGCCTGAAGACACTTGAAATTTGGAGACTGCAGAACTTGTGTTCCTAGAACAAGCTCCAAGTTGTTCTCTAAGAGTGAGTTGACACGAGGTAAAATTCACTAGGATAATGAATATATGTTTAGTTGCTTATATAATTTACTTTCATCCCAAGAAGTTGCATACATCTTTTACTATTCTCTCTAAATGTTTATGATGAACTGGAAAATGGTTTGTATTATTTCTCATGAATATCTGTGCAAGAAATAAGTGAGAAAAAGGACTTAAATCTATTTGTACTCAAAGAGACAAAATGAACTGGTGATTGGTGGAAACAACACCAAATCGAACAATTAAAAAAATTGAGAATGAACCTTCAAAGGAATTAACAGAAGAAAAAATGGAGACATCTCTAGGAGATATTACTTTCAGGACTGCACTGAATGTTTGGCTCCTGTTTTACTGAGGCTAAGGTGAGGTGCTAAAGGAACAAAGATCCCAATCTACTTGATTGCCAACACTACAGGTTGTGATGGGAGATGGCTGCAACTTGACTTATAGAGAGCATGCTAGGGAGTGCCTAAAGATTACAAACACAGTAGAAAAACACACTGCAGTCAGAACTGTTGACACATTATGCAAAGTCAATATCTTACTTTATTTATATACTTCAGGATATGTTTCCATTTGTAGAAGTAGACATTAAATGGATTTTCCCTTCCCCAGGTGGCTAACTGTTTTGTAGGGGATTGCATAATGGAAGGTGGGGGGAAAAAAAAACACTTTAAACTTACATGTGTGTGTACATATGAAACTTCAGGTAACCAAGATCTTTATTTTACAAAGCAGCTTTCTTGACTTCAGCTGTTTAAGAATAGTAGAGGTCAAAATTTAAACTAACACAGCTACCTTTCCTCTACATTAGTACTTTTCACTGTTCCACAAGAGTCTAATGTAAAAAAACACCAAATGAAAACAAATTCTGAAGAAGAATCAGAACTCCAAAACAAGTATCATCCAGAATATACCCCCACAGAAATTACAATAGCCTGCTTATTCTGACTGCAGCTGTGGATGTAGCAAATAATGGATGTTTTCTAATAGGAAGAAAATGCCTGGAGCTTTAATGAAATGCCTGCTGAAAAGTGTTGTGTTTTAATAACATTTTACATTTAGTTTTCTTACTGACAAACGGAACACAGGGGTGGGGAACAAAATTAATTAGAAAAAAATACTGCTTACTTTCCAAATTGTGATAAAATATGTTCCTGTGTACTAGGGTTAGGGTACGGGTAGGGGTTAGGGTGTCGCAGTTTGGGCTGGGTTAGCCAATGACAAGACAAGAGATGCTCTTCCCCACATCTCACTTCAAGGAGAGGAAGAAGAGATACAAAGAGATTTATGAGTTTAGAAAAAACTAAACTACTTGAATGAAATATTATTGATAAAATAAAAAAGGAAATAAAGAAATAGATACAATATATACAAAACCATATCAAGCTCCCTGGGCAGATGTCACTGGCAGGTACTGGAGAAGTTTCAGACTGGACTCAGCAAAGGATGGGAACTGGATTCTGGAATGCAAAGGCAGTCAAACTGACAGGGTCCTCCTCAGACATCAGCCATTGAAGAAGCCAAGCCACTGGAGAAGAGCCAACCTGACCCCTTTGATCCCTCAGCTTTTATACTGAGCATGGCAGACGGGATGGAATACCCTGGTGGTCGGATTTAGGGCACCTGACCTGTCCACTTCTCCCCACAGGTGCAAACCCTCTATGGGTTAAACAACCAAGTCAGCTGATGCTGGTTGCCACAGCAACAAGCATAAGCAAGAGCCTGTATCACTGAACAGAATATTGGCTCTGCTGCACCCCAAACTAGGACATAGGGTTAGGGGTTAAGGATTAGGGGTTAGGGTTAGGTTTTGTGTTGAGGGTCCGGGGTTAGGGTACAGGGTTAGGGTTAGCATTAGCTGGTCTTGAAGCTTTTCTATATTGTATAAATAAATTTGCTTTTATTTTGCTTCCCCTCTCAGTCAATAAAATCACTACATTGTTTATATAATTTTGACCTCTAAACTCTGCCTCAAACCTCTTTAAAAAATAATCATATTCCAAAGGCACCAGGGGAAGCCACCCACTTGCTGGGTTGTTTCACAGCAATCATGACTTATTATGTGCATTCATCTGTAATTCAGGATATTATGTTTTGAGGAATCTTAACTCTTGCAGCCTCATGAATCAGATAGAGAAGTGATTGGGGTGGATAGACTCATTCACACAGCTGCGTTCTGCATTCAGCTGGGTTGGAACATCATAGATAAGATTTTGCTTTTTGGGATGAATAGATTAGGTGATTTGCAGCCAAGAACTGTGACCTTCTGCAGTACATAAAACCATGAGATTTTTTCTGATGAAATCTAGGTATTAACCCTAAAATACTGTGGTTTTTATTTGAATTTTTTTTCATGTCTTAGAAACAAGATCTCACAGTTAAAGGGATTTATGCTCTTTTTTTGCGGTCTGCTCTTGCTGTTGTGTAAAATAGTTGAAGCTAGGAATCTAATTCTTGCCTAAGTACTGAAAAGGTGACCTATTTGCAGGACTGTAGAGTGCATATGTCTCCCACTAAAGTCAATGGGGAACTGTTAGTGTTCAGCACCTGAACTTGTGTCCATCTGCTTGATTCCTGGGAGATATCTTTAGACACATATCATCTCACAAACATACCATGAGATAACTTGGTTGTTAGTATTGCTGTGATTGTAAAACAAAACAATAAAAATGAAGTATCTTATTTTTAGTTACCTTTGTTGGTATTGATTAAAGCATGTTTTTTTTTCAGAGGTTCAGTGAATTCTAACAGTTATTTTGCTAATTGCTCTGAAGGCAAGTATTTCCCTGCATTCAGCCATCTAATTAGGACATCATATATGAGTCTGCTTTTCAGGATAAACTGGATAGTTGGGTTTGTATCTGAATGAGTACACATACACGTTGTATAGTATTTAGAAGGAGTTTCTGTTGTTTTTTCTTTCTTGTCTTGAAACAATTTCTTACTTTGAATGGCAACTTGTCATTCAGATAACCTTTAAAATTAATTCAAAATTTCCTTTCAACCCTTTTTTTGCATATCTAAGGTATAAAGAGGAGAGATATTTAAAATGATTGTTGTTCTGAAAGTTGTTTCAGTGTTATCTCAAACCAATAAAGAGTTGTTTCAGAGAGCATTGAAACAAATTTGACCATCAAATTATTTAGCAGTAAATAAATAAATAAATACATTTCTAGGGATAAAAATTTTCTGTAGACTACTAATGATGAGACCTTAAAGAGCCAAGTTAGATATATAGTTTTATTCTTCTTACCTGGTAACAAAGTAGTATTTAAATAGTGCCGTTTATCATCTTCTTCCATATTTCTACTTCACCTTATTCTAACTGCTGAGTTGAGTATCGGTTACAGAAACATGTATTTAGGGATATCTATGATGACTAACATGACATTAGGAGCAGAGAAATGAGTCTTGTACTAAGACCTATAGTAAACCTAAAATATTACATTCATATGTGAATCATGATCAGAATGGCATAAATTTCACACTGTGGATTATAAGAAAGTGGTTCTTCTGAATAAATGTGAACAGCCAAATCAATATTGTACAGCCTATTGTGCATAATTTGGAACGGATGTTAGCTAAGATAAATTTCTGAAATTATCATTTCAGAGTATTTCTAAAGAGAAAAAAGGGCAGCAGCCTGGAATCTATGCACAGCAATTTGTGCAGGTTTCATTTGACTTTTAGAGCTCGCAAGTGATTTCTTTGAAAATATCTGCCAAAACCTAGCCACTAGGGTGCAGATATGCAGCACAAACCACAGAGGGGAATACATGTAAACATGTCTCACCACTTCAAAATGCATTTTTTTCTTTAAGTGTTACTAACGCTTTTGCAGTATTTCAAACTCTGAAAGAATTTATTAGTTCTCAGAAACCAAAACCTTCAAGCGTTCATTTTGTAAGTTAATATTTGTTAAGTTTCTATTGTATTGTGTATTTGTTAACAAATATACTTCCTAGATGCAACTCAACAATGTAATGATACTGAAAAGCTTTCAAAGCATCTGGACTTAAAGCAAAGTTATGAAAGGTCAGGTGCATTGCATGTGACCTTTTAGTTAAAACTGTAGTGTTACAATTGTAGTGTTACGAAGTCCTGCTTGAAGCAGGACTGTTGTTTATAACAGCATGAGGAAGAGGATGCTGTTGCAACTTTACTGGTAAAAGCGTGGCTGAGGATTTGTAAAATGGTTATTGGAAGTAAGAACTGATAACTAGTGAACCTCACACACTCACAGTTTCATACACAACTTATATGTTTTGCTCATTAACACTAAAAAAAGAGCACTTTATGGTATGATTTTTAAGATGGGGACATTTTTATTTCTTGATGAAGAACAACTATTGTTGCTGCAGAACACAAAATTAGACAGCCATTTGTGTGTTGAAAAACTCACAGATAGCAAACACATTTTTGTCATTTGTAATCATTTTAGAGGTAATAAACACTATCACTGATGCCCAGTACTACTTTTTTTTCTTGCGGGGTGGGAGCAACATTTTTAGTATAAATGGTGCAATTGGCTTGCACTGTGGATGTGAAATAACATGTCTGTCCTTGAGATAAGAACACGTATGTTCCTCGAATACTAATCCTTTCCATCAGACTAACATTCCATTTTGCAGTACATTATCCAAACTGTTCCATCTTTTTCTTCCTGCCACACATCAGTTGCTATTTTAATGCATTGCTACTCCTTCTCTTTCAAACTGTTTTCATTTATACAGGCCAAATTTGCTGCAGTGGTCTTTTAATTTCCAGCTTATGCACACCAAAACTAGAACAGTGCATGCCTGCTGTTCCACAGACAGTCTGCCTTGATTGGACCTCTGGGTGACATGCAGTCCTGCATTTCTCCTCATGTGCCTTCTGTGAGGTTTTCTGCCAACTTGTCCTGTTGTCCTTTCAATGGCACACAGTATCTGAAGTGGGAAAAATAAGAATTTTATTACTTTCTAAGACCCAGTAACACTACACTTCAGCTGTCTGAAGAAATACGCTAAAAAGCCAAAGCATCCCTTTGCATACATTTTATCCCTGATGCCTTCTAGTCTTGCTGATTTGAGGAAATAGCTTTCCTTAGTTTTCATTCAGCACGTTTGCTGTTTGCTGTTTATGTGTACCTTGACTGTTTTCCCTTCCTGTGTCCTCGTGAACAATCATACAAACTTTTTTTCAGACTTAGACACAGAAGTAATGTCTGTCAATGTCTGGGGTTTTGGTTTGGTGTTTTTTTTTGTTTGTTTTTGTTTTTTTTTTTTTTTTTGGTTTTTGTTTGTTTGTTTGTTTTTTTGTTTGTTTTTGTTTTTTTTTTTTTTTTTGGTTTTTGTTTGTTTGTTTGTTTTTGGTTTGGTTTGGTTTGGGTTTTTTTTTTCTTTTTTTTCCCCTTCTTCTTCTCTCTTTTCAGGAGCAGTCCAAATTTGCTCCAAATCCCCCTAAAAAGTTGAAGGAACACCTTTTCACATAAGGTTGGTCTTGGTGACTATTTTTTGTTCTGAGGTGTTCATACTTCAGTAATATCCAGTAAGTTGAGTAATATGGCCTTGGCAGTGTATAACTCACCCTATTGTTGCTGAGACCAGCTATGTCATATCCAAACATTCACAAATCACTTGATTGTGCACACTTGGATGGTCAAAAACAGCTATTCAGCTGAAAATTTCTTTTCAAATAGCCAGGCATACAGCATAAGCATTGTGTCAGCTGGTGCCAAGAGAAAGATATTTTGATACCCAGATGAGAGAAATGCCTATTAATGCCTATGCAATTGCTCAATAATGGAACTAATGGAGTGATTAATGGTTTAGGATAGGGTGCTGCATTGTGCAATCTTTTAGTATTTTAGCATTGATTGTATATCTGTGTTCTCCTGTAGTTGGAGAGAAAATTGGAGTTTTAGATTTTCATCCTCCCATCCGAATCAATAACATCTCAGTGAAGTTGCAATTAGTCCAGTGTGAGGACATAGTCTAAAATGACTTAAAACTACCCTCAAAAGTAACTTATTGTAAGTTTTCTGGAGGTAGTGAAACAATCAAAATTATAATCTATACCTTTAATAGCAAAGTCTGGCAAAAGTCATGTAAATGGTATACAAAAAATGTTAAGTTTAAGCTGATCCTTAACTATTACGACATTGAAGAATGCTTTGTAAAGTCACATTATTCTCTACCTCCTGCAATGCATCTTTCACTATAACAATCAGCTCCTGAGACTGAATGGAAAAACAGGTTATTTCATTACAGTGATGACCATGTTCCTAGTATTTAAACGTGTTTTTCTCTGCCTCCTTTTTTTCTCTGATAAGAAATGATGAGCTGTTGCTTTAAACGTCATAAATATGTTTGGAATTAATACCCATCGAAATAAACCACGTTGTTTTAATGATTATTTTTTTGATCTCCACAAGTTAATTTAAAACCATTCATTATTTTTAGTTCTCATTTTTAACATTTTCTTTACGTACTGAAGGTTAAAATAATAAATCATTTTGGGGTATCCAAATATAACAATCAGGTAACAGTTTTGCTTAATTATTCAAGTTTTTGAGCTTTTCTGGTGGGGAGGTGTGCTTTGCACCTGGGTCACAGCAATGCCAAGAACAAATACAGGCTGAGCACAGAATGGATTTAGAGCAGCCCTGAGGAGAAGGACTTGGGGGTATTGGTGGATGAGAAACTCAACATGAGCCAGCAATGTGCACTTGCAGCCCAGAAAGTGAACCGCAACCTGGGCTGCAGCAAAAGAAGCATGGCCAGCAGGTCGAGGAATGTGATTCTGCCCCTCTACTCTGCTTTGTGAGACCCCACCTGGAGTCCTGCGTCCAGCTTTGGAGTCCTCAGCACAAGAAGGACATGGACTGTTGGATTAAGTCTAGAAGAGGGCCATGAAGATGATCAGAGGGCTGGAGCACCTCTCCTGTGAAGACAGGCTGAGAGAGTTGGGGTTGTTCAGCCTGGAGAAGAGAAGGCTCCAGGGAGATCTTACAGCAGCCTTCCAGTACCTAAAGGGGTCCTACGGTAAAGATGGGGAGGGACTCTTTATCAAGGAGTGTAGTAATAGGATGAGGGATAACCGTTTTAAACTGAAAGAGGGGAGATTTAGATTAGATATTAGGAAGAAAGTTTTTACCATGAGGATGGTGAAACACTGGAACAGGTTGCCCAGGGAAGTTGTGGCTGCCCCATCCCTGGAGGTTTTCAAGGCCAGGCTGGATGGGGCTTTGAGCAACCTGGTCTAGTGGGAGGTGCCCTTGCTCATGTCAGAGGGGTTGGAACTAGATAATCTTTAAGGTCCCTTCCAAGCCAAACCATTCTATGGTAACAAAGATAGTGACATACTCAGCAACTGTACTGGCTTACGTAGAAACAATCTACATATCTAGATTTTTCTACACTTCAAATTTTCTACATTTTTCAAAAATGGTAAAAGAGAGATGGCTAATTTTATTGTGATATTTCAATGTTCAACTTCCAATCCCCATAGCAAATTTTTAAACACCTAAAAGAAAAAAGCCACTTCATGCCCATAAATGAAACAAAAATAGTTACAATTCAGTTTTGTGATAGAAGAATGTTTTTATTTTATTTATTTTCCCTCACTACACTTCGGGGTTTTTTCAGAGTTGTAAATTGGGCTAATCTAAGTAAATTATTTGGCACTGCTCTTCTTTGATGTAAGTTTGCTTGCTTGCTTTGTTATAGATTCCTTTTAATGTCTCTGTCTCTCTCTATATACATATACCTCCTTCCCACTTTTTTTTTTTTTTTTTAGTAAATTGAATTGATGTTTGTTGTGAAATGTCTTGTGCAGTGATATCTCTAGCAGAATATGTGAATTTCTGTCATTTAGATTTGGGTTATTTAGATTTGCATATTGTTCTTTCTTGATCCTAAATTCATTTAAAATCCTTACTCTCCATGATTATTTTCCTGTTGTTTCTTTTATGTCTTTCTCTCTGATCATGTTGTAGTTATATGTTACTGACTTATTTATTTACTTATTTGTTTATTTGCTGTATTAGAATTTTTTGGCCCTCTGTTTAGCATCTATCCTTATGCAGCCAGTTAAAAGTAGCCATAGCATACCTGATAGGGAAAGGACAAATGTTTCTTTTATGTGAATACTGAAAACATCAAAATCGATGTAAGGATTACTTCCACTTGGAGTAGACTTTTAGCTGAGTGACCTTAGAGTGTAGAACTATTATAGCTTAAAGCACTTGTTGGCGTGTCTACAATGTCATGCCATGTTTCTTGGGAAGACACTCTAGTGTTTTTCAACTTTGCTTAAGCAAAACATGATTCAAACTTTATGATTTCACGAGGATTATTTATGCTGTAGTTCAGTGGTCTCTTTCATTTATCAATACTATCAGCAGAGATTTATGCTTTTCCCTCTTTTATGCTACTTTAGTTGCTTGTGGCTCTGCTAAGAGAATTACCTTGCAGCGTTGATTGGGGTTGAATCTTGTCTTTTAAAAATAACCAAATCTGTAAATTCAACTTAAACTGATTTCCTGATCTAGTTTATCCTTATTTAGTTGTCCAATAAATGCTTTTACTTGCACAAAAGCAGCAACAATATGGTACTACAATAGTGAGGAAAAAAGCAGCACCGGGAGGGTAAACACCCTTTTAAACATGTCAATGCCACGTTTAAAGCCTTTCTATATAATAGACATCAGACAGACATTCCTGCTTTATGTTGCCCTGCCAGAGCTATTTGGATCCATGCATTGGCTATAACTGCTGTCATGGATTTTAGTAGATTGTCTTAATATAACTGAGTCTCATAGAAGTTCACTGTTGTGATTCATATATTGAAAATTTTTTCCTGGTTAGTCCTGTTTCAGAGTTTTTCTCTATACTTTTTTATGTGCTCCCAAAATGCAGGTTGTAAGTGCAGATTTACCATCCACTCCACTGCCCTCACCTCCCTCCCTCCAACCCAGGAGCATTTGAGCAAATAGCCATTGTGGGCATGAGGCCGTTGAAGGTGGCTCTTTCATGTCTACAGCAGAAACTGCAGCTCGATCTCTCAGTCACTGGTTTACCTACAGAAATACATTTACTGTAAACTGTCAGTTGACTTTTTCATCATTCAAGAAACAAAAAAAAAAAAAAAAATCTGTTACCAATAGATTCAGAAATGGTGATTTAAGATATAGTCACCAAAGAACTGCTGGAAGGTTTTGGGTTTCATTACAAATTAAAGTTTCATTAACTTCAAAAACTGATGCAACTGGAAAGCTAAGTACCTCACTAGAAAGCTACATACCTCACTGTGAATGTGAACATTTAACTCTGAATTCTATATTTAGATTGATGTTAAGTGGCTAAAATGAGTTTTCTCAGAAGGGATTTCTCTCCATTAGAAGTTCCAGCATCATTCTTCAAATCTCCCCAGCTTGGTTTCCTAGATTTTTAATGCAATTCCTCATGCTATAGAAAACAACTCATTTCTATGAGATATAGTGTGTTGTTATGCCTTTCGTAACTTAAAATAGAATTAAAAATGTTTTGGATAGGGGAGTGGTGGTGCTAATTTATGCCCAGAAACCAAGAAATATCAAAAAGAAAAGTCTGTGTTCCAGAGCTGATATGGTGGATTCTGTCATGCAGCTACCAACTTCGCAGCTGAGGTGGCTTGGAGAAGTTGTTTTGGTGTCTGATATAGAGTTATTTGTATTGCATATACAAACTGCAGCAAAAGCTTCAAGAGAAAATTTAAATGAATTGTATTATGGTCACTATATGTTAATGCAGCCTCCTATGCTACATGCATGAATAATCATCATCAGAAGTTCTGATACGACAAAGTCAGACAGTATATGAGGGTATATACATTGTCCCTGCTTTTGGATTTTTCAAAGCTAAATATTTAATATTGTAATACACCGTTGCAAGTGTTAATTATGGATTCCAGTAAGAAAGGCACTCAGAGCCCATAATGTATTGATTAAAATAATATTTATTGGAGATAAAATGAGAATGCAAAAGAAGATAGCACATATAAACTTACATCCTTTCAGATGATGGGAAGCCTGAGTTGTGCAGCATCAGATGGGCCTCCACGCAGGGCACAGAACACTGCACTGTGGAGATCCTGTCTGTGGAAAGGTTTGCAGTCTTGAGAGCTTTTATGGGTTGTTCTTAGAAGTAAGCAACTCTAATATTCATTTCTACCGTCAAGCAAATGGATGGCATCTGAAAACATGCTGCTTTACCTCAAGGTAAGATGAGACATGCAGGTAGCTTAATCACGAGGTACTAAGTGGAAGCCACATTCAGGCTTCTGTAACAATCAATGCCCTGAAGTTCTTCCAGCAGCCAAGTTGTATGTGCAGCACAGCACAGGGCACACCTACTCAAGTCAACTGTAAGGTAGATCCTTAAATCCTTTATGTACAAGTCTTCCAGTTAGGACCACTACTAATATGTTCCGCACAAAAGCTTAAAAAGATTCACATTGATGTTGCCAGAGAACTATTTGAAGTTACAGTCTACAGGAATTTCAGGTGTTTTTCTTTGGATCACAAAGAAACCCTGGTCTAACCCTGGTCTATCTATCTGTATTACATCACAGTATTACATTATATATCAGATCTAAGACAACAATTTTTAAAAATTTTATTTTATCTTTATATTTTAAATTTATTATATATTTAAATTATATCTTTAATTGATATTAAGCTCTGTATGAGTGTTCAAAGTTTTGCTACACAAAATATGTATTTACTAAAAAAATGGGAGTTTACTGAACTTAAGCTACTCCAATTATCCTAAATATGAACACACTTATTCTAGTAATAATTCCAACCTGAATTTTATGTTTACTTTGTATACTAAAAAGAGAGATAAGCATAGAAAGCATACTTACTGTGCTTTGTAAACAACTATAGACCTTAGTCTGCAAAAATATTTCAGCTGTAGAGTGACTCTTGTTGAAAGCAACCTTTAGAGGGTGTCTCGTTCAAATCCCCGCTCAAAGCATGGACAGCTTAGACCAGGTTACTCAGAGTCCCTTATGCCGCTGATTCTCTATCTTACAAAATTTTGTTTCTTGCAAGGCTCCTACACGCAAATGCACGTCCCTGGTGGTTCTGTTGCCCACATACTTATGTAAAATGCTCGTACATTTTGTCTGGCTATACCATCACAGTGTTGCTGAATACTTACATTCTGCTGTTTAGTACAGCAATATTTGGATTCAAGGCAATCTAATATTAGCTATATCCTGATAAATAGATTTATAATTTATAGGAATCGTAGGCCTCTGCTTCAGCTATAGGGCCTTGTTCAATCAAAAATCAAGTATCTCCAAGGATGGAGTTTCCATAACCTCTCTGAAAAGCCTGCGCCAGTTTTTGACCTCCCTCATGGTGAAAAAGTTTTTCCTAATATCTGTTCATTGCCTCTTGTGCCTTTACTCCAAAGGGCTGCTAAACTCCAAGATGAGTTTAATATTCTTGTATTCATATTTAAATAAAACCTGGAAAGAAAAAGCAAAAAATGTGGCCTGGGTTTATAAAGAAGGGACTCCACCATTGGAATCACACTGTGATATCTGCTGTGCTGTATGCTTATTCATGTGTTTGGAAACAATCACAAGAAAAGGTGAACAGTTTCTGAATGGTTTACAGTTATTCAGGGCAGAACACAAATCCATCAGTGAGGAGATGCAGCTGGATACTGAGTTGATGGGGCATGGGATGCAGGTGAAATCTAGTGTCAGTAAACACAAAGTAGTGTTTGTGGACAAAACTACCCTTGGAATTTGCTTTGATAGACTTCAAATTACCAGGAGAATTAACTCAGTTGGAGATGATAAATTCTATGAAGACATGAGCTCAAAATTCAGCTACCAGTAAGAAAAAAGTAAATCAAATAAACAGAGAAGATAGGATGGAAAGTTAACACAAAATATAAACAGCAAAATGCCTCTCTGGAAGTCTATGGTGCACCTGTATCTTTGATGTTGATGGCACTGCAGTTTACCCTGGTCATTGGAAAATAAATAATGAGCAGGGAAAGTAACAAAGGTAGAAGATAAATTTCACTACTAATGGGATTAAGTAGACCATTATATTAAATAGACAATAATACAAATCAATGGAGATTGTGAATTACCAGGGCAGAAGACAGAGCAGTCAGAATGCTGTTAGGCTGAGAGCACAGTAACAGTCCCTAACTGTATGTATTGTGTGAGTTTGCTTATTTGATTTTGGTTTTCATTCAGTTTCGGTGTATCTTGGTTAGTATCTTTTTCTTCTTTTCCTTTTGTTCATGAGAGCAAAGTTTATGAGGAAGAGACAAAAAAGGGAAGATGTAGATGATGGAAGATGGAAATAGAATAGAATAGAATAGAATAGAATAGAATAGAATAGAATAGAATAGAATAGAAAACATGAATAGAGAGGAGGCTCATTTCTTGGCAGGGAAGAAAGGGGGATACTTCTTTGGGTGGTCTGCATAAGTTGGTAAGGTAAGCTTGTGCCATGTGTGGCAGTTTTCTGTAAGATGTATGGTCATATTGTAAGTGGGAATTTTTGAGCAGATGCAGATGGGGTACAGAGGAGGAGGCAGTCAGCCTACAGTAGGCAGAAGTCTATATGGTAGAAAAGGTAGAAAAGACCCTGGTAAATCCTGAGGGAAACAGATGGACCAAGAAGGGGAAAACTCAGGAAGAATTCTGGAATAAGAAGGTAAGAAGGGGAAAGTTGTTAGACACAGTGTTAAAATATCTATCCATTAAATAGCTGGAGAGAAAAGAATGCTGAGTCAACTGGCTAAACTGAAGAGATGTGAGGATGCAGACTAGCCAAATAGAGTATGATAGAGTAATAAAGATGTTGATTCTTCCTCTTCCTCCCATTACTCTTTCTCCTTCTTTTGCATATTTGATGATGGCAATGCTCACAAAAACAGCTGAAGACTCAGCGGTTCATGTGGTATTGATAGCAGAAGCCAGCTTTATTCAGAAGCCGGAATGCATAGCCTTTCCTGGGCAGCAGGAAATAATCTCACAGAGCACTTGGTCAGCTCTGCTCAGAAAAACAAGGCAGTTTTCTACCTTACTGGTCACTTCTTGTTAAGTGGATAGACCTTCTGTTTAACCTCACACAACAATTTTATGTTGGCTAACAAATAGTTTGAAATACAGCATGGACTGACTTACAGACATTGACTAAACAGATTAAACAAGGCAATTTCAGTGTTTGAACTAGTCTGGCAAAATCAATTTCATATAAGTGAAACATGGATGCTTTTCTAGACCTGCCTTTGGCCCTTATGTTCATCATAGCTGGGGATTACCATTAAAGTGAACAAAAACTATGATTCATGGCAGTGGAAACTAAATGACCAATGTAACTTGAAACTGGTTGCAAGTAACCCAGTACATGCTGCAAGAAGTTTTCCAATCTGCACACAGTGTTCAGGGATGACTATTTTCCTGTGATGTGACAAGATGGCAAGTTTTCCAAGTGTACTACCATGAATTATTTTGTTATACAGAGAAAGAAAGATATCAGGAGTTGATATTATTATTTTGGAGAATAATTGCAGCCTATGACATTGGGTATGCTTTATTTATTTATTAAGGCACGGTCTTCTAAAAAGCACGATTCAGACTTGAGAGAGTAGAAGAATAGTGCAATCAGGTAAAAGGATAGTTTTGTGCAAAAGAAACTATTCTCCTGAGCTTAAGCCCCCCTTCCTCATAAAACAGTATTGAACATTCAAACCGCTCCCGCCCCCTCCTCAAGAAAAGCAGTCAGAATTTTGTTCCATATAATGCAAATTACTTTAAAAAAAAAACTTTATTTTTCTTATTCCCTTTTTTCAATACTGTCAATCAGAAAAAGAAATATGACAGAATCACTTAGAAAACCTGTGGAGCTTAACCTTGATTTCACTTAACGCTTATGCCAATGTAAAACTAGTGTGATTTTGGTAGAGGGGTTCTTGATACATGTTCATTGAAAAGTAGTACAAAACCTATGAAGTTTTACACTAATTTCCAGCTTTTTGAAATTAAACTTCTCCTATTCATAAGGGAAGGAAAATTTGAGGGTAGACTTTTAAAAAGACCTTATGTCAGAGCTTAGCAAAATCTGAATTACTTTTTAAAATCACTCACACTATTGAAAAACTGATCAAACAGTAGCATTTTCACAATTGATGATTGCTATGATGGTGTTTTCACAGAGTTTTATTTTATTTTATTACATTCTAATAACTATGATGGTTGAGGTGCTTAATAATTAAAAGAAAAAAAAACCTAAAAATAATTTTAATCAATTAAGGTCATTGAAATATATGAAATTAACAATAATTCAAAAGTATTTGTGTTTTCTCTCCTTTTAGCACCTGATCTGTAAGTCTAGGTTACTTCATATGACCCTTAAAACTAACAATGTGCATGAGTAGTTCATAGACTGTCTTCACAGGACTTGAATCTTGAATTGGATGTAGAAGAAGGGACTATGATTTACAATGTCAGGAGGCTGAAGAGATTACTTTCTCTTGTCAATAAATATTGATTGATTGATTCTTTGCAATTTTTATTCTTATTTTAAATCCCAGAAACCAGTCTATGGTGGTGTATTTAAGGTTCTGTCATAATATTTAAAAAAAAAAAAAAAATAGGAAGGATTCATGATACTAGTGTTTTTAAAAGTAATTTATTATGTAAGACTTTTTCTTTTAAGACAGGGCTTTTTATATGGTTAAAAAAGCACAATGAAATTTTCATTTCATTTAGTCTCCCTGGATACATTAGTGTATATATAGGTTTTAAAAAGAGGCTAAGCTGAAATGTTAATAAAAATGATAGGAAAAAAAGTGAGTGTTTCAGCAAGCAGTTTTCTTTAATTTGGATGAGCTGAATTTTATAATTATATGTTGTTCTAAAACAACTTCTCTTTTCCCTTAATCTTATAATAAGGATCTCACTTTATAGTCTAATCAGCAAGAAAATTCACCTGAAAATTTGCAAGGGTATTTTCTATCAACTAAACGAGAGGGTGGCTAACGGGGCTGTCCTGGTAAACCTAGAAACAGCTCTATAATCAGTTCCAGTTTGAAGGCACAGTCCTTTTATGTCTGCAGTGTTTCTCCTTCATTTGACACCATAAGTGTGTACCCTGTTCTGGTTTTGGATGAAAACAGATTCATAATGTTCAGTAAAATCAGGAATTTTAGTTTCTGCAACTGTCTGATTAGCATGCAGAAATGGAACCTTAAAATCAATACCAGCAACTCTCTTTCTTGCAATCACTATGCTCTAATGTTAATAGTGAAGGCACAACAATAATAGAATTATTAATGCCCACTTTCTCAACAGTAAACTGAATAAACATTCACATCTGAAGGAACTATAGATTTCTTCCGTAGTCAATGAACGTGATTAACCATGTCTAATTTGCAATGCTTAACATATTGCAACTTCAGGTATAAAAAAAAAAAAAAAACAAAAAAACCAAAAACATTCCCACTTTTTTTCCTGGTAGTCTCATATGTTTCTTTAAATTTATGTATTTTTAATGTAGGTTCTCAAATGACTACTCAGCTGAGAATGCCCTTAAAACCCGATTTGCTTAATCTTTATCGCTTGCAAGTTATAATAGCTAGAGATCTAATGATGCTCTATTTGTCTTTATCATCCTAAAAATTGAACATGTTGATGATGACCATTGTCATGACAGTTCATAACACATCAGGAGACCAAGGTATTAAATGAGCTGTTTGATCCCGTGCACAAAAGAACAGTCTGTCTTAGGCAGCAACTTTACCAACTGTTTTGTCTTCCATATTGGTCAGAGGTGGATGCCTTGGAGGATACATGGGAATGAGGACTGAGGTCATTCAGAATTTGCTTCTGTTTCCAGCAATCTGTTAATTAGGAAGTTCACAGTTTTCTGAAGGACAGGTGTCTATTATTAAAACTGGAAAAAAAGTAAACAAAACCACCAATAAAAATCCATTTAAAAAATATCTGAGTTTGTCCTTCCGTTCATTGCAGATGGCATGTAGTGTAAACAAGAACGTGAAAAAAAGATAAACTTGCTCTTACTTTTTTGAGGAGGCAGATTCCTTCATGCTGGATTTTTATTTGTGAAAAGCATTGCTGTCTCACAGAAACTTGTATGATTTCATTACAATAGCACCTGACATTAAGTTAGAAGAATTCTTTGAGTTGGTTTTGCTATTGTAGTTCTTCAGCTTGTGTGTGTGTGTGGTTTTGTGTTTTTTGCTTAGTTTCTGATTTTGTTTTCTCCTTTTCCCTCTGTACTCATCAGAAGTCATCTGGACTATACATTCCATCCAGACACATAGAACATTAAAATCTGCTTCTAATCCAGTTACTGGGTTATCTTCCAATAGAAACATAGGCTTTAGATAACCAATGTATGAAAAACTATTTAAGTGGATAAAAAAACTACTAAATTCACATCCAATGTATTTTCTGTTAAAATTCAGCCATAAATGGGGGGAGAAAAAAAAAAAAAAAAGATAAAGTACTAGACTCTTCTCAATAGTATCTAATGACAGGACAAGGGCAATGGGCACACACTGAAATACAGAAACATTCCATTTAAACACAGGATTATTATTATTTTTTACATGATCAGTGTACATGACAATGTTATAGGGTGTTCAGTGAAGCTGCGGAGTCTCCATTCTTGGAGATATCCAAAACCCAACTGGACATGGTCCTGAGCAACGTGCTCTGTCTGACCATGCTCTGAGCAGGGGATTGGACTAGATGATCTCTGGAGGTGCCTTCCTGCCTCAGCCATTCTGTGATTCTTTGTAGTGCATGTCCTCATCCCAAGATGAACACTGTTGATCAATAAAATATGTTTGGAATAACAGCATGCAAGGTAGTAAACACAAACTTAATTTCATTCGTTAGTGGCATGATTTGTGTAGAAGACAATTATGGATTAAGTAGTTGCAAAAATAAGTTTAGGGAAAGTTTTTTTTAGAGGTGAAGATAAAATATCTCAGAAAACCTGAGAGACAAGTAGTTTTGCAGAATAAGTATTCATCTTCACAGATTATTGATACAGTAATATTTTCAGTTATATAGATAAAAAAATAGTTTTACGCATTTTAGTTCCGCTTACATTATAGTTTTAATTGTAATATTTAATAAAATAGAAAGACACATTTTTCAGACTGTAAAGTAATGTATTACTACACAAAACCTGTTAGTAAGGTTGTAGAATGGATGGATGTAATGGAGTGTTTTTCCTACTGAAAGGAAAGCCTTCTTTTTAGGCTTTGCCTCCTTGCAATGGCAACCCTACTGTAAGGAGGAGTGGTATTCTGGGGACAGTGACATAAAAGAGCACTGAAATCGAACAAATCCTATTCTTCATTACACGATGGGGTTTAACATGTTTCTTAGGAACATAATCACTTTCAATCATTCCTCTGATGTCCAGTTTGTATTTGGTGATTTTCAGCAGTGTGAAATATTTCTGACACCTTGTTCAGAGCTTTTAGACTTTATTACACCAGATCCCTATAATGTTTCACAAATGAATTTGTTTTCTTGTATAAACTTTTTAAAAGGTCTTCCCATCTGGAAATACACTTGACGATAACCTTTTCAGGCTAAATTAAGATGAGTTCATTTTGATAATTTTTTATTTCACTGGTAATGTGCTGTTTAGTCACCAGATAATGGGGCTTTTCATAGATGATGAGAACTCATTATCCCAATTTTCTAATAGAAATGCATCTTATCACAGGTGCGTGACTGCTATTCTTGATTTCATTTGAGATCATGTCTGACAAAGTACATAAAATATGGTGTCTTCATTGTCTGTGGGGCAGCTTGTTAATAGACAATGTCGAAATCATTCACTGTGAAGTCCAGATGTGTCCTGTTTGTCCTCTACTGAGAACATAACTTTTAATAGTCTGAAATACAAGCTTAAATACCTAGTAATAATAATGAAGAAGAAGTCAGACCTTATCCCTTACTTATCTTTGTGCTACTGCAGGACCAGCAGAAGGTATTTTTTTGAGGTTTATCTCTAACTGTGGTTATTCTTAACTACGCAGGGCTTCTAGTACTTCGTAGTTCTTACTTATTCTGTTTGTAAGTTTAAGACAGAAGTATGTGTCTTAAACTTTTTTTTTGTTGATGGAAGGACTTGAAGCCATTCTAACTTCTGAAAAGGATTTAATGTAGTATGTGAATATAGATGAAAAAAAGATCAGTCCTCATAAGCCATATATGAGATAGATCTATTCTTCCTGAGCAAAAGCAGTTGTTTTGACAAAGAAAGCAGACTTGCTCTAGAACAAAAGTGAGATTGAAATTAGTTTTTTGGGGGGATAGCTGTAAATACAAGCGACTTAGTTGTGTACTGCCCTACTGATATTGTACAATATGCAATTCTTAGCATTCTGGACCCTCAATAGTTCCTGGAGGGCTTTTTATATTTCCCAAGTTTATGCTGCTGTAGGAAGTAACTGTGAAGGTCAGGAAAAAACATGGAATATTGTAATTATATCTATTCCAGTGAGTACACATTGTGGTTTCTAAAATCATATTTGCTTTCATGATTTTTTAAAAACCTTCACAAAAATATTTTTTAGAGGCAGTCTTCTTCCCCTATGGTTTGCTTAGAGTTTCACCAGCTTGAATTTCAATCAACTCCTCTTCCTTTACAAAGAGTGACAAGCATGCTGTCATGACTATTTCCAGTGTCATTAACTTCTAGTTGCTTCAGCTCACTTGAGTATTGAATTTGCGTTGTATATGCTCAGTCATTTGGAGAACATTTCTGTGCTTCCATGTTTAAAATCAAGGTCCTAATTTTTAACACATTTGATAGATATCAACAGAGACCTATGAAAAACAAAGAAAAGTTTTGAGGGAGCTATGATATTTTAAATATGTCAACTGAGTATACATATGTTTGATTCAGAAGTTTATTGAGATTTTTAACTCAGAAAATTACCTAGTCTAGAGCATTCATTGTTTGGGGGTTTTTTGTTTGTTTGTTGTTGTTGTTTTTGTTGTTTTTAAGTGATGCCTTTGTGGTTTTTATTTGTCACTCCTTCTCAGTATGATTTCTTTTTCATTCTTTCTTTCTTACTTACTTTTTCTTTTTCTTTTCTTTTTTTTTTTTTCTTTTTTTCACTCCTTTTATATTTTGCTTTTAGTTTTTTTTAACATCTCCAAAAGTTAAGAGTCATCTCTACTTTATCCTCAGTGGATCTAATGTATGTAAATGCCCACTGCTTTCTAAGCACTCTATCACAATAAGTATGTGATGGACTATCACAATATTTTCGCACTGGAACAGGTTATTTAAGTACTCTTACCATATCCCTTTAGTCTTACAGAAAATGGTGAAAGATAAATGTTCTTACAGAAAGAAATGAGAACTATGTTATACACTAAATAACAAGGAAGGGGTGTGTATTGTTGCTCTATGGCAATGTATTCATTATCTCTTTCATTTGCTGATGATCAAGCTACCCCTGCTCTAAGCTGGCCGTGCCCTCAGCGTTTGGACCAGATGACTCTAAAGGTCCTTTCCAGCCTAAATGACTCTATTTACTGTGAGGGTGGTGAGGCACTGGAACAGGTTGCCCAGAGAAGTTGTGGCTGCCCCATCCCTGGAGGTGTTCAAGGCCAGGTTGGATGGGGCTTTGAGCAGCCTGGTCTAGTGGGAGGTGTCCCTGCCCATGGCAGGGGATTGGAACTAGACGATCTTTAAGGTCCTTTCCAACCCAAACTGCTGTGTGATTCTGTGCTTCCATGATCAGAACCAGACTTGCATAGCGCAGAGTACTAGGCAAGATTCAGATGCAAGTCCCTGAATTTGTTCTTAAAGCAATTTCTCATTTTCCCTGTGTGTCTTTCTCCAATAGCCCAGTCAAATCCAGATTTGTACCTCTACTTTCCTGTTCCTATCCTGAACTCTGTCTGGAGGCCAGGTCCCTAGCCTCATGTTCACCTGTTGTACTTACTCCTTGCACTCACTCCTTGCACTTATCTTTCCTACCAAGAGCAATCAGCCGCCTTCTCCATTCTGGGCTTGTAGCTGTTTTGTAAGAGCTTTGCCCTCTGCAATATAAGCTAATTTGAGAGAGGGATAAACTCCCTCCCACATATTTTGGTGCAGGTGCCTCTGTGAAGGATATTTCTTTGCAACAGAAATTGGAATGCTGGGTGAGAAGGCCTGCCATGGTGAATCTCTCCACGCAAACTCATGGCGCTTAGGATCCCAGTTTGCAAGCAGAAACACTAGTGTTACAGTGGAGAGGTACATCTCAATTTGTGGCTGCAAGTTGGTGGGACACTGTAGGAGATCCTCTTGCTTTATATCATACCAGACACCAAAAGGCCCATCTGCTGGGTGGAGGGTAAGCTGTGAAAGTGAATTGCACACCCACAAAACAAAACTTTTCTTTGCCCCAAGGAACTTACAATTTCAAATACAGTGTTTACTTCTCATACAGAAATAAAGATGCTCTTGACAATATGCAGGTTACACATAATATCAGCTTTCCCATCTGTCAGTTTTTCCATCTTTTATCTCCAGAAAACATACACTTCTGTGCTACATTGTGGGAAGGATCAGTTTTCTGGGCTAGTCCTGGCATCACGAGGACATTTTATCGCTCATGGTCCTGCACTAATTTATGGCTTCTTTGTGTGCACGCAGGTACATGTAAAAGATAGAATTTCACAAATCTTATATACCGACAACATTTAATGTAATTTGTTCCATGGGCAGGAGTTCATTTACTGTCATTCAACTCCTTAGAGATTTAAGCTTTTTCACATTTCTGCAATCTTTTCAAGTTTCTCATCCTCTTTTTGTAATACAAACCTGAAGTGTTCATTTGGTGCTAATGGAAAGAATTACTGCCTTTTTTCTGCATGTAGTACGGTTTAATCCATTGAGAATCTAAAGTATTTTTAATAAATTGAGAAGACATTGATACCTTCATACTAAAAATGCAATTGTAGAATCACAGAATGTTAGGGGGTAGAAGGGACCTCTGGAGATCATCCAGTACAACCCCCTTGCCAGGAGCACGTCCAGGCAGGTTTTGCATGTCTCCAGAGATGGAGACTTGAGCACCTCTCTGGGCAGCCCGTTCCAGTGCTCTGCCACCCTCAAAGTAAAGAAGTTCCTCCTCATGTTTAGATGGAACTACCTATGTTCAAGTTTGTGCCTGTTACCTCTTGTCCTGTCACTGGGCACCACTGAAAAAAGACTGGTCCCATCCTCCTGACACCCACACACCCACCCTTTATTTATAAGCATTAATAACATCCCCCTTCAGTTGTCTTTTTTCCAGACTAAAAAGACCCAAGTCCCTCAGCCTTTCTTTGTAAGAGAGAGGTTCCAATCCCCTAATCATCTTTGTAACCCTTTGCTGTACCCTCTCCTGTAGTTCCTTGTCCTTCTTGAACCAGGGAGCCTAGAACTGGACACAGTACTCCAGGTGCAGCCTCACCAGGGCAGTGTAGAGGGGGAGGATGACCTCCCTTGATCTGCTTGCCACACCATTCTTGATGCACCCCAGGATGCCATTGGCCTTCTTGGCCACAAGGTCACATTGCTGGCTCATGGTCATCCTGTTGTCCACCAGAGCTCCCAGGTCTTTTTCCACAGAGCTGTTCTCCAGCAAGTCAGCCCGCAACCTGTGCTGGTGCATGGGGTTATTCTTCCCCAGGGGCAGCCCCCTACACTTGCCCTTATTGAATTTCATAGGGTTCCTCTCTGCCCAACTCTCCATCCTGTCCACGTGTCACTGTATGGCGGCACAGCCTTCTGGTGTGTCAGCCACCCCTCCCAGTTTTGTGTCATTAATAAACTTGCTGAGGGTGCACTCTATCCCTTTGTCCAGGTCATTGATGAATATATTGAAGAGAACTGGACCCAGTACTGACCCCTGGGGAACACCACTTGTCACAGACTTCCAACTAGACTCTGTGCCCCTAATCATGACCCTCTGAGCTCTATCTTTCAGCCAGTTTTCAATCCACCCCACTGTCTTTACTTTCAAGCTATTACTTAGTAAAGAGGAGTAAAAAATAGGGTTAATGAAGTGTGAAGGAGCTGGTTACTTCATCATTTAAGGAGCTGGTTATTTGGTTAACCAAAATTAGAGTTCACGTACTGTAAAACCAGAAAAAATCTAAATGCATGTCTCTGTAATGTAAGTGGTATTTCACTTTTGTAGTTATCCTTGTGTTTATTCTTTTCTGGGGTAAATTAGGGCTATAAGTTCCCAAGATATCCTAAGTGGATAGGAATTTCCAATGTAAATAGAAAGCTTTATGGGGTACAAGATCTATACATCTGGGCAAGAGTTCACAGCTCTGTGACAAGAACTGTATCATGTAATAGAGAAAACATACGATGGTGTGCTTGGTGCTATTAGTGGAGGATCTAAAGCACCCATAACTTTCCCTGAGCACCTGCATTTGCCTTCCATAGTAACACAGGTATGTCATAAAGCTAGAGAAATATTAAATTTCACATTAGGTTTACCAAAATGTGTGTCTCTAGGAGACAAAAAGAAATTGAAGCAGCTCAACAGTTTTAGGTAAACACATTTTGTAGTTTGCTATCATCATCTTGCTCACTTTTATATCAACAGATAGATTCAGCATTTTCACTTATAATTATAAATCTACCTCCTAATTATAATCTTCTTTCAATTCAGTGACAAAGCTTTAAAATAAAGGATTAAAAAGACCACCTTTGAAGTCTGTTAATTTTATCTCCTCTTCTATTTGATCTAAAGATATATCAAATCTCCATAAATAATTTCAAATTTTAATAGAATGATTTTTTAATATGTAAAAGTGTCTTACAATCAGCAAGATTTTATCATGCTTCTTAACTGTAGTTTAATAGGTAATAGCTAAATTTAAGGTCTTGTATTCTCTGCATGTAGCTAGACATGAAAACATGTTAATGATAACATGGTATCATCACTGTGGTGGGCTGACCCTGGCTGGATGCCAGGTGCCCACTAAAGCCACTCTACCACTCCCCTGAGCAGCTGTTTTTTTTTTTTTTTTCACCTTGTTAAGTATGTTATCACAGAAGCACTTCCACGGTCGCTGAAGGGCTTGGCCTTGGCCAGTGGCGGGTCAGTCTTGGAGCCGGCTGGCACTGTCTCTATTGGACCTAGGGGAAGCTTCTAGCTACTTCTTACAGAAGCCACCCCAGTAGCCCCCCTGCTACCACAACCTTGCCACGCAAACCCAATACAGTAATTTTTAGCCACTTAATTAAAAAAAACCCAAAGGTTTAACAATGTAGGTCTATATTTTCTTATTTCTTCTTGAATTCTGTAAAACAAAAGGCAAATACAGCCTTTTAAAAAAAATTAATTGATCCTTTAAATATTTTAGCTGTTCTTCTATTTGATCCCTGACTATCTTTCAATCTTTCTTTCTATCTTTCAGGTTGCCCAGAGAGGCTGTAGATTCTCCATCCCTGGAGACATTCAAAAGCCACCTGGGCATGGTCTGGGGTATTGGCTCCAGGTGGATTTTCTTGAGGAAAGTGTTGTACCAGAAGTTCGCCAGAGCTCCCTTCCAACCTCAGCCATTCTGTGTTTCTACTAGAAGTTCACCGTTACAGTGTTTGGAGCAGTAAGGACTACTTGTGCTTCTGTTCTTTGGATGCTTCCAAAGCATTTTATCCATCTTTTCCATAATAGGAATTTAGCAATTGATATGTTCCTGAATCTTTTATATTTGTCCAGTTTTATAACCTGGTCTATCCATTTAACATTTTTTAGTTTTCACAGATATTTAGTGAAAAAGGATGCAGGTTTACCTCAGGAACTGTTATTGTTGGATAGGTTTCCGTAGTCCAGATGTTATGTGGTTTGTTCATTAGAGATAGCCTACCAATTCTTACTCTTTCTGCCTTTGAATTATTGTCTGTTGTTACCCAGTTCTGTCAATAACAAAATGCCTAGTGTTTACTTAATGGGAATCTTGAGTTTCCTCTTAAAAACACTGATGACAAAAGGAATGGTTGTAATGTTCAAAACTTTAGTTCTGTCTTCTCAGAGCTACTCTTTGTGCATTGTAAAAGTGCAGAGATTGGGAGACAGTTTATTCAATATTTGCCTTCAATATCTAGGTCTTTACATTTCTGACTCACAGTCCAAGACATTCCATATTTTTTCCTTCAAGTCTTGTTCTCACAATGTAGTCAACAAGTAAGAACAATTGTACGGTTTGCTTTTTATTTTTCTCAATAAATAATACACTGGTTTTGGCTTGAGAGTGGATGAAGTATGTTCTTTTAACACAGACTTTCTTATTATGTCGGGTGTAGGTGGCAAGGTGTTGGTAGTTTCCCACTACACAAATCAGTAATGAAATATTTATTTTAATTGGCAATAAATTAAGTTAATTTTCCATTAGTGAAGTCTGCTTTGTCTGTGATGGTAATTGGTAAGTGATTTCCCTGTCTTTATCTCTGCCTGTGGGCATTCTTGGTCTTCCTATTTTCTCCCCACATCCCACTGAGGGAGAAAGTGAGTAGTTGGATGCTACCTTGGCTAACCTGTTAGCCAAGGTTAGTCCACCATGCTCACTAACTTAATTTGTATTCCGCAGCCAGGGTCTGTGCATTTTCTGCAAGAAAAACAGGATTTTTCAGGGTGACACAGGTTAATAGTGATTATCATTTTGCATTTCAGTGAACCTTCCTAGCGCTCTTCAAACCACTGTATATATTCAGTATATAATGTCCTTTCCCTCACAGCTGTAGATTCTTTTCTTACCTTCTTTTATCTCTTAGATTTCCTTTGCTGTAATATCAATCTGCTGTGAACATTTCCTGGAAGTGACAGTAATGTTCTGCTGAACTCCTTAATATATTTTGGCTTATCTTCCTTCTGTGGCACTGTGACAATTAAGGTTGATATGTTTTTGTATTCAATGCATTATTGCAGATGCTTGGTCATTTCTTTCAGATTCTGAAGTCAGATTCTGCCTGATATTCCGCCTTGGCCGTACAGCTTCCTGCATACTTCTTTAGCAGCTTCAATTGTTTCCTATTTAGTGGCAGGTCACAACTAATTAGTGAAGTTTCAGGCTTTTCTATGAGTACTTAGGTTTAACCCTAGGTTTTATTCTATTCGGACTCTCTTGGAAATGCTCTTACCATCTTTTTATTGTGAGTTCTGCTTAATCTTCTCACACAAAGATTAATTGTCTATGTAGTTTAAAAAGTTTTTGAGGATTTAGTAGATAGTTTTAAAATAATTTTTTTTTGACATCTCTTGCTTTATTGACTTAATTGTCTGTACATATTCCTTCTCTATGTCTGCGTTTTTTAATGAGGTCTTTCATACCCCTGACATTATGGTTATGACATAAATCGTTTCTCTTGAAAGAATACAAAGGCTGTTGGAAGAAAATGAAGGATCAATTAAAGGCATTATGCTCCTAACGGTGACTAGTAAATGTTTTCAGAAAGAGTAGGTCGACTGATCTTTTCTCCAGTATTGCAACTCAGCAATCAACATTTTGGTAATTAAGGACCAGGTGATCCAACTGTCACAATTATAATAGATACTGGTGGACTTAAAATCTATGAATTCTCCTAAATCCACTCTGAACATACATATTCCTTTGGCCTTCATTAAATCTGGTGACAATATTTTCTGCAGTTGAATTACAAGCTGCAAAAGAAAGCACTTTGGGTTAAAATGCTGCCGGGTAATTTCAGTGGCTGTCTCTGAGAAAGAATCACTTCCTTCCTGTTCATATTCCTGCTTGCAGGCTGCCCCTTGCCCTGTTTCTGAAATTTCATTTTTCCCTGGATTGACCTTGGATATGGCTTGTTATTTTGCCTTTGCATGATGATTGCCCTCGGTTCCAAGCTTCCTTTCCATTAAGTAACACCCTGCTCTCACTACTCTTTTACAATGCATGCAATTAAATGGTTTACATTATATGATTCAACATAACAATGTGCATTATTTTATATTTATTGCCATTGAATATTCCTTCCTAAGTCATTCAGGAGGAGGATGTTACACTCATTCTAATGGCAATTAAAAGGCCGCCTCTTGTTGATCATCAGTTTTCAATTGCTGTTTTAGAGTAAGATATCAACAGGCATGTTACAGGGTCTGGATTTTTGCATGACGAAGGGAACAGTTTCATGTTAGAACAAGCCTGTAGAATCTGTCCTCTTTCTTAAGTGCCATAGGGACTGAGTTATCAGGTTTTAACTCAATTTTAATGTGAAGTCATCTTTACTTTCTCATCAACCTTAGCATTCCCCATTAAGAAAATGCACATAAAGACAAATATGTGGCTTTCTGGGATTGAATAGGAGAAAGGAAGTCATACTTTAAAGATATTATTTTCTTAATTTAATATGAATTTGTAAAAGTATATTAAGGACCACAGCAATGATAGTAAGCGATAATAAGGCCTAAAGTACAGGGGAACAGGAGGAACTATATTATGTATTCCCATGAAACTCTCAGGAATAAAGGGCAAGGGACAATTTTAGTGTTAGGTAAGAAACTGAGGAAATTAAGTGGTATATGGTAGAAAGATGTGTAAATTCTTCAAAGCGGTATGAGATATTCCCTAAAGTCCATCTGCCTTAGAGGATATAGCACTTTCAAGATTCTAAGTGGGGACTGAAAGGGGGCTAAATTCCTCACATGAAGAGAAATTTAATTTTCAAATACCTGAACAACAGTAACATAAAAGAGACAGAAAAGCCAATTGTGATTTGTGATTGTGAGTCTTGCAAAACCCGTACAGAAACCAAACAGAAACTGCATACTGCATTCCTTATTTTTATTTTTATTGGGCTTTTTTTTCCTCCCACTTGCTCCACATATTTTTTTCTTTTTCTCTTACTTGTTTGGAGGAAATGAAAGTGACTATCTAGTGAAAGCCTTATATCTCTGTGCCAACTGTTCCCTAGTGTCTATTCTCTAGTTCCTCATTCTTTACATGACAGCTGCAATCTGTCCTCTTTAAACTGTTTAACTAGCAGAACTCAAGTAACCATTTTCACCCCTTCCAAAAATCTTAAATATGGATGCAGATGCATAGCATTCAGGCAGCTAGGAAAGAAAAAGAAAAACTGCCGGATCTCACAAAACAAAACTTTTTCATATTTAATATTGCATCACAAATAATTAGAGTAGAATTAAATGGAAGCATGAATGTTTATCCTCTAAGTACCAAAGATTTGTCTGTGATGGGTATCCCTGGAATCACAGTCATAATCAAAACCTGGCACTGTTAGCAGAGTTAGAGAGTGACTCATTTTATGTTAAGTGGCTTTGTGCTGTCAGCTTGGGACATTTCAATGATCATAAGCCCAAATGCCTCATTTCTAATACACAGAAGCAGGAGCAAATGCAGTCTTGAGGGGATGAATATTAATACATTCATTCTGGTAATGCAATAGGACAAAGTAAAACCCTGGAAAGCTTACAGTATATGCTTCTAGCTCTTAAGTTCTATTATTTGAAGTTAAGGAGTTAATAACTCAAAGGTAATAGGCAAAAAAAGTGAAAATGTAGAGAGGTAACGGAGTAGAACTGCAAAGGTGAAGAAAAGAAGGAAACAACTGTTAATTAATATCTTATTCAAATCCTGCTGTCAAATTCTTTCCTTTAGCAATTCCATTCAATGGGTGTTTAATGGCCATTCACTTTTCATGCTCTCTAGACAAAATGGCCACAGTGTGGAAGGTTGTTCTAGTACAGGTTCTAAGGTTGCACTGCCTGTATTTTGATCAAATTGCTCAAGAAATTTTATTTGTATTTCTGTGCTAGGTAGATTTCTTTCCTATCAGTAGTGTCCCAAACTGACTTTCTTATTGTAAATCAGAGAATTATCTGAAATTAAGAAAGCGGAGCTTTATAAAGTAATAAAAAAATAAAAAAAAAGTAAGTGGCTGTAAAACCTAACCTTCATCTGGATCTGTTATAAGCAGAGATAGCTCTAATGGCATCTTATGAACGTATTTATTTTCCAAAAAGTTTCATGATATTTTGTAACATGTTCAATAGGAAAAAAGAAATATCTTTTTAAGTTAACTCGGTCTTAGGTGAGCATAAAAAATGGGTTGAGTAAATTCTCATTAATGGTAGCAAAATGTCGAGAGTTTAAAAGTAATCAATTGGGTGTTTTAATCCTTTTTAAGGTAACCTTTGATGCTGTGGTAGGAGTAATCTATGGTCTCTTTGTCCCTAGTATAAAAGATCAGAAATGACTTCTCAATACAAGTAAGGACACTGTGAGGAAGTATCTGTCTTGATATAGCAGTGCCATTTTGCTGGGCACTGAAGGCACGTGAACATTTAGTAGCCATTGTAGCTGGCAGAAAAGAATTTCAAGTATGACCTTCGGAAAATCAAAATGTATGTAAGCGGTAAACAAATATATCAGTCATGATAAAATATGCTGAGTTTTATGACCCTTTCTGGGTCTGACATGGATGATCATGACAGAACTGAGACAAACAGTATTTAGGTATTTGTGATGTAGTGTTTCAAAGCTGTTGCACACTTCTAAACACATAACATCCTCTATTTTGCTCCTGTCTTTTAATGAAAAGGCAGGACATAGGATTCATAATCTTTGACTACATTTGCCTAAATAATATAGAAGACTTATTAAAGCAAATTTTTTTACTTTATGGAACAAATAAGGACATTCAGCTCATTCAGAAGCACTCCCATCACAGTGGTGCTTGACAGGAATGTAGGTATATGTTAAAGCTATTCGAAACATGAAGAACTTTGGGGTAGGGAATGAAAGGATGAGATCATGATTCTTCATGCTGTAGCCCCAGATCCTTCTCTAATTTACAGCAAAACATCTTGCAATTCAGTACATAATGTTTTGATGATACACTAATAAACTTGGGAAGGCCTACCACTTGACAGTAATTAAATCAAAAGTTAGTTTAACCCATGAATGGGTGCTGCTTACCCCACGGTGGTTGAACAGTCATAATACATTGCAGAATTTTGACCAGTTTTTTAGGTATGAAAATACTGCCTAGTTTTATGATATTGCTCATAATTGAATGCTAAGAATAAAACAAGCTTAAAGTATAGACATTTCATGGCAAGACATTTGTCTCTAACAGCCAGATTCAGTGTGAGCTTTAAAAGTATAAAAACTGAGTTTACAATCTATTTATAGTTTTCTTGCTGTAAGATTTTCAGTCTTTCTCTCCTCTTACCTTCTTAATTTCTAACTAGCTTCAGACAGTGTTTCTTTTAACCTCTACCTCTTCTTTTTATCAGATTCAAGTACTAGGAGATAATTCATGAGAGTAATGTCTGAGTGAAAGACATCAAATACGTTATTTATTGACCTCTATTCCTTTTTGTCTGTTGCTTCAGTCACTTATGATGGTTTTCCTTTTTCACCTCTGCATTCTGAAAAAGTAAATCATCAGTCAGCACAACTTGTGGTAGTTATCAACACTGGCTAAGACCACTTGGATCAGCTCTCTCAGTCGAGATATTCCTTCTCTAATTTCTGATTTTCATCAGAAACGTCATGCTCTTATCAAAGTGTCATGAGTGCTTTTCAAAATAAATGTGATGTGTTAATATATAGGTCTTTTCATCAACTATGAAGGGTCAAACTTGATAGTCTGTAAAACATTTTGGTCTCAGTGTTTATGAATAGGTTTCCTATTCAATTCTCAACTTTAGGGCTTAGAATCAGAGCATTTATGAGGCCAGAGGGACTGTTAAATTATATTCTCTTGCCTCCTGTGATCCTATTCACAAACAGTAATTTTAATAAGAAATAAAATTCAAGGAGGCCAAATACATTTTCAGAGCAAGGAAATAGCTGCAGACGTATTCTTTTCAATTACATTTTTTTTACAAAGATAAAATGTTAATTTAAAATATTTTACGAATAAAATATTTAGACTTTTAATTTCAAAATTGAAAAAAATCTTTAATTAAGATAAGAACAGAGACAAAAAGATAAAGTGTTTACAAAAATTAAATATTTTTTACTGACTTGAGTTACACACTTTGGTTTGTCCCAAATCTACGTTCTTAAAGAGGAGGGGGAGGATGTAGGAGAGAGGAAATCTTTAGTTTCTGATAGGAACTCAAGTCAGATCACAGACAATTATACTTTATCCTATTTAATTTCATTAGCTGACAAATTAAAAGATGACCAGTTTTTGATTACTCTTCTGGGAGATGTAGTTTGCCTATTGTATATTTTGTGTCATATATTGTACTGCTCAAAGGAGAGCATTCACAGCTTCCTTCTAGTTTGTTAAGGTGATTAATCACCCTCATTGTAGTTCAGTTTTTTCCCAGGGTATTACTATTGTTCATTTGAATGTGTGTGTGTGTGTATGTAAGCAACATAAATATAGTAACTCACTATGCCTATTTTGTTTCTGAGGTAATCTGTGCTGTTGTATAGTCTTGAAATTTTTTACCAATCACAACAGTGCTTTTATCCATTAGTTCTTTATTTGGTTCTTAATCATCTCAGTATATGTATTTTCTGTTAAGAATCATTTCAGCCAAAGAGTTTACTCAATATCCCATTATTTTCCTTCTTTATAGATAGAATTCCTTTTTTATTATAGCATTTATCTGCCCAAAACAATAAGGCCCTTAATATTTTCTCTAGAAATATGTCTGCTAATTATATGTTACTTATGTCTTACCCTCAGAAAATTTCAATGCATACTTCATTAAATAGTACTCGAACTCATCAAAGATGGGGTCTAAATTCCAATTTTTCTTCACAATATCTTCTGTCTCTTTGCAACTTGTTTATAGCAAGATCAGTTCTTCAAACTTAGATTATACACAAGTTCTATCTTTTCACTTTCTTTCTGCATCTTCTGTTTAAAAATTTCCACTCACAATACGGTAGTTAACAACTATCTATACTTGTTCACTCATGTAAGATTTATGGCTGTCTATTCATGGCATATACCTTTGCACCCAGCAGCGTATAGTAACAAGCTGAGCATTGCTTAGATGTCATCAAAGGCAAACAGAATTTCACGAGGAATACTAGGTATGGTACTATCATGTCATTGCATATTATTTGCTGGACTTGGAGATGTACAGCAAGAACATATCTGAAGCAACAATGCTTATTCCAGGAGTCAACAGCTTGGAAATAACCACAATGACAGATGGCAGACTTTTTTTGTCTGAATCCCAGACACTGTCACAAGGATGTTCTGATACAGCAGTACTGTATTCCAAGAAGATTCTCTACCTCATTTTCAGGTAAGAGCAAGTTTACTGTTCCCTTTAGGAAAGACAAAAATTGGCAAATTGTATTAGTTAGGAATTGCTAAGCTTTTCACTCACTACAATCCCCAGGCAATGCAAATTCATCAAGTGAAATGTTTCATGCAAAGGATGGTTTTGGATATTGTGGGTGTCCCTGTAGCAGTTGATATATATCATAACAGTTTCAGCCGAGGCAGAATGTGATAAGAAAGATGAGACAACCTCAGGTTGAAAATATTAAACCAGTTCATCAAAGAAGTGTAACAAATATGAGTTATTAGAAGGAGTTAAAACCAGTGAAATACAATTGAAATGTCACATAACAAAGTGCTGCAACAGCAAAAGACAAGGCTCTTTAATATGCCCAGTTCTATGTCTCAAAAAAATTGTCATCCCACAGGCAAATGCAGTCAAAAATTGAACAAAATAATGCTTAAACAAGAAGGATCTATTGATTGATTGAAGTGCAGAGTAGTGAAGTGCCTTCTGTTTGCAGCTCCATATTGTTTAACTTTTGAAAGTACCTGTGAGAGGGCAGCATATGTCACATCAATTGGAGAAAAATTGTTAAACCACATTCATCCTTGGACTAGGAAGTGCTAGCTAGCATGTCAGGGAGCAATATGTGAAGTATGCAATAGAATCAGAAGGGGAGATCACTGATGGAAAAGTGTCTTTAAACAATCAGAAAATAATAAATAGATCCTGTAATGTGAGAATAACACCAATAGCTGTCTGTGCAGAGGTAAACAAAATAAATTATTACTATTTTGGGTCTGAAAGAGATTGTTTCACTTCAACAAGATTTATCTATGTTGGAAAACGGGAACATTTTTCCTAACAATATAAAGCAGAATGTGTTACCTGTTTAAAAGAGTCACATGGAAGACTTTCAGTGAAAAAGGTCTAAGTTGGTCAAGGGAATACATTGACTAGGTATGAATCTCCATATACAGAATTTTATAGATGGATGCAGTGTGTCAAAATCTATTATGTTCAATGTAATGAGATTCCACATCTAAGTTATCAAAAGGTAAGTAAAGACTGTTTTATGGCAGCAGATATCCTTATTTGCTAAGCTTCAAGATATTTTTCCCTCTTCAAAAGAAATCCTTTTCTGTTCCCTGTGAGCTTGAAATCTGTTTCCATAAGACTAACTCCTTAAAGATTTGGTCAGTGGCATTGGGTAATGGCTTCAAACTGGAAGATCGTAGCTTTAGATTAGGTATCAGGAAGAACTTTTTCACTATGAGGGTAGTGAGACACTGGAAGAGGTTGCCCAGAGAATATGTGGATGCCTCATCGCTGGAAGTGTTCAAGGCCAGGCTGGATGGGGCTTTGAGCAGCCTGGTCTTGTGGGAGGTGTCCCTGCCCATGGCAGGGGGGTTGGAACTAGATGATCTTTAAGGTCCCTTCCAACCTAAACCATTCTACAATTCTATGGATTTCCCATTTGGAAGCAGAAAAAGGTTATTTCAGATGAGTTATAGGAAAAACTGATAAATTAAAAATTACTAAATCAAAGTTTTGTGAGATGGATATGCCAGGAGTAGGGATGGTCCTTTCACTCACACTTATGATATTACTGAAGCTTCGGAATTCAAAATTGTCATCTCTAAATGACAATGATGATGCAGTCAGAGAGATACTCCAGAGTTCCTCAGAAGATTCACTATAGATGAAAATTAAGAGGGTAATACTATATATAGTAATACCCAAATTACTGTACATGTTTCATCTTGACAATATAACATACCTGAAAACAAGGAAAATTGGTAACCAGAGTATCTTTAATGTCATATTTTTTGCTTTCAATTTTTTTTTTTTGCAATAATGATAAGATATTAACAGATATTGATTGTCCTTTTGTATAATTTCAGAATTAATGCTAATTTCTTTTTTATTTGTTTTATTCCATTCCTTTTAATTTTTAAATTTTAGCTGATAATTCCAAACCTTGATGTGTTCTGAATGTCTGAATATTTTATATTCTACAAAGACAGAATGATATAGGCTGTGTTGGTGGTCTGATGGGCTCAGAAAAATCTGTGATATGCCATCTGTGGTCTAAGCTGTCTAGAAGTAAGACAGCTCTAACCTGCTAAGAATACTGCTGTGTGAAAACAACACTCTGATCTCAGCAGGGCATATTAGTTTCTTCACTGTGAAGGTACATATGTGTATATTTTTGAGGTTGCAGCAACTGCCATGAAGAATACTCGGGCCATGGTCAAAGGGTGACTGAGCCTGCCTTTAATAATTTTGTATAGATATGTCCTTTGACTGCACACATCTAGTTCTTTTAAATCACTGCAGAGATGTATCATCCTGCTGCTTCCAGATGTATACTTTTGAAACAGGTTTGGTGCTTTTTAGCTAAACAATTCTGTATGGTCGATAAATGGCTCCTATTACATTGCTTCCTCTTTAGGCTGACCTCCTGCCTCCGAAACATGCCCTTCTTTAGAAAGACAGTGAATTGCAGCATTGGATGAGGCATTTGCAGAGTTTCAGCAAAGTAATTGCATCCCACCCTGCTTAGCTCCCAAACTGCTAAACCAGTCCTTTCCCATTCCCCAAAAAAATGGGAAAGAAAAAGGTATGATTTTAACTCCTGTGTCATTTGAAATGACGCAAGGGATAGAAACAAACTATGTTCAAGTATTTCTGCAGACATATAAGTACTGTAATCCCAGGCATTTGACAGACCAAATATTAAATATTTCTGGATTAGGCAATAGTAAAGTACATAAAAATTGTCATTTTCTTCCATTCTTTATAATTTGCTTCTACACCAGCTGTTCTTGAGTGAGTACTTGGCCCTCTAAACATGTTTCTTAGCTGCTCATTTCTCTGGTTACGGGGATCTGCAGAGAACTTTATAAATAAATAAATAAATAAATAAATAAATAAATAAATAAAATCCCTAACAGTATTGAACTCTCCAGCTTTTAGATTGCCAACCTGACTAAAATGTGGTCTGAGTTTTCAGTATCATTGCTTTAAAGGACACTTGTCATGGCTTAACCCTAGCAGGCAGCTTAGCCACCCCAGCCAGAAAAGAAGTTTGCAATTAATTTGTGAATTAAGCCAAGTTTTTGCAGTACATGTTACCGTTTTCTTGCTTAACTTTCCAGATAATATGTGACACAGGTAACAAAAGCAAAGGATGTATCAGATGGTGTGTATTGGAAGAATACTAATGAAATCCAATTTTATTTTTCAGTTTTCATTTCAGCAGTTTTTTATTTTACGGTCTTAACTGCACTTTTGTTCTTTCACTTGAGTGAAATCTTGCAGTTCATTTCTTCATGCTGCAGATCATGAAGGCCTGCCCATCTGAACCAATTGTTTACTTCCTTGAGGGTGTATTTTGGAATCTGTGCCTCATCCCTTGAGGTAACTGTGACTAGTGGCATAGTGACTGACAGCTTTCTTGACAATATATTTTATTTAACAGGAGGGGGAAAAAACCAAAACCACAACCAGAGAAAGGCAGATTTTAAAATATCATTATTTATGTGTCTCTATCATACCTGAGGTATTACAATCATATGAGTGAATCTGACAGGCTTAGCATTTTGCACAGGATCTCACGGGTTCCTTTGTCCTATGCTTTCTTTTTGTGTTGACTTCCCTCAGGAAAATTTGTGTTGTTAATAGCTGTGTATGAATTTATTCATCTGCCTAGGGGTATTTTAACCCTGCACTTTTTCTGACTTCCTTCCTCCAGCATATTGAACTAGTTTGCAGGCTTTTTAGAGGAGCAGAGTAAACCTATTAAATTCTTTTGTCTGGCAGTGTCTCAGAACAGTCCTAAAGCGTTGGCACAAGATTACTATCAGAAAGCAAACCTCCTGCCTAGTAGGGATGTTGTTACCTTGGTGGAATCCCAGTGGTGGTTCTTCTGAACACCTCACTAATAAAAGCTCTGAATGTATGCTAATAATTTTGAGCTTTCTTGAGTGATACACGAATAACATGTCTAGGTTGAGTACCTGTGTTTGCAACTAATGTAATTAGAAAGATGAGTAGAAAAATTCAGAGAAACCTTGACTACACTGTCATGAGCAACTCATCATTTTACTTACTAGTGTTACAAAATAAAACAGGTATAAAGGTAACAGAAGAATGGAGCATAAAGTGTCATTGCAAAAGAGAACTGTGAATGTTCTCATCTAAAACCTTTATGTGCCTACAGTCCAACGTCTGGACCAGCAGACACTTGCCTCCACAGTTGCTTCAGGTTTAATACACATATGATGACCTCAGCTCCTGCTTGATTAATAGCTTTTATTGCAATGATGAGTAACACATTGCTGCTATGTTATCTTATTTTTTTTAGAAATAGAACAAGACATCGATGTTGTTATTAAATATTTAGATACCTACCCTAACAATAAAAACCTGAAGAGAAGTTGAATGAGCCTCTATTTAGGATTGTGCACTATGATTTAATAAATCAGCAAATATAAAACATAGGATGATGATTAATATTGAGATATTTATCTATGTTTATGTGACAAATAGCTTATTACAGGATGTAAACGTCAAACTTAAGTCTTTGCCTGAGTAATGTGAAATGATAGTAAATTCTTAATTGTCAGTAATCTGTCAACCCATTCTCACACTATGTATTGTGAGAAGTGATACCCATCTATAATTAAGATTACAATCGATTTGCATTATTAAGATAAATTACTGTAAAGACTTTTTCCAGATAGAACTGGGGGAGGTACTGGGGTCAGTTTGGACAATTAGAAAATCCTAATTAGATAATAGATAATATATATGTGCACAATTTCAGCCTTTCTATTAAGTTAGAAAGCTGAGGATAGATTTCAGTGTGAAGGGCAACTGAGCTAAAGGCTTCTAACTCCAAAAAACTTAGAGATATTGCTACAGAAAGTTATTGATCTTATAATTTTTACAATATTGTTATTTTTGTCTGAAATACTGGGTGAAGAAGGAAAGGAAGACAGGGATGGGACTAGTTTTGGGAGACTGAGTCTCTGAAGGAAATGGGAAGTTCAAAGGCAACTTCTGAAGAAAACACAGAACTCTCTATAGAAGATGTTAAAATATTTTTACATCATAAATACCTTTTTACACATTATAGGGCATGAAATGAGGCTATTTCATTTCAATGTGAAACCTAGAGAAAGAAGAACAAAACACAGACTAACATGATCTGATACATTTATAAGATTCAATATATAAGATGCAGCAACCTGTTTGTTCTTCTCTATTTAAAAAATTCCATGATCCAAAAATAAATGTAACATACAACAGTCTGAGAACTGATGTCTGTCACAGATTTCCTAAATCTCTGTTTAATGTAGAATATATAGACATTTCTGTAAGGGCCATAAATATCTGTAAAAAAAAAAGTCAGTAGGAAAAATTTCACCTGAAAAACTCAAAATTACCTTTGGGCTCAGAAACTTGGTTTTTTTTTTTTTTTTTTTTTTTTTTTTCCTCCATCTGATCTTAAAAACAATACTACATTGCATTGCAAAAGTTATCTGTCTTGTGTCCCTAGCACTTCTGTAGTCATGATGGACCAGTACTAGAATAATATGGGAAAGATCTCAAGGTTTACTTTGAATAATAGAAAGTGTAATCTGTTTTGGAAACATGCAGGAACTGCCTGCTCTGGACTGCTTTGCAAGTAGCTATTTTTTTGTAAGAGAACGAGACATGAAGCTCTATTTCAGGGGTTATAAATTCACTTAAAAAAAGAAAAAAGCCTTTGTACAGTCTTTGTTGTTGGCATATATGATGAAAAAACCTGCAACCCCAACTTCTGAAGGCACCTTAGCTTCCTCTCCTTTAAAGTCTGGCAGAGTTTGGAAGCTAAACAATAGCGTTATAAATCTGAAAAAATTGACAAGCTCTTTACACAGCTCACTTGCTATTACTGTAGTTAATGATAGTCAAGAAAAGCAAAAGTGTACCATTCACCTCAAGTCCAGAGAGCCAATGTGAGGATTTTGGTTTACTTGTCTTTCTTCAGATGTGCATTGAAAACTTAGAGAGTTGGACGAGGTTTGTTTTTTGGTTTGTTGGTTTTGTTGGGATTTTTTTGTCATTTATCAGGTTCCTTTTTCTTCCAATAAATAGTAAAATATCGGAAAACTGAGTTGCAGGATGTTTAAAACCATTTTGGAGTCTCAAAATTAGATCAAATACAATGCACTGTTTTAACTGGAATAAATAGGAGGAGGAGGGTGTATTTTGAAACATAAAATTCCTCTGTTCTGAAATAGTCTGTTCTGTTGTTTTCACAGAAAAAATACTATTTAGTATGTGATCAAATCTGTACTTAAGCATCGGGAAATTAAACATTCCACCTTTTCCTTTTGAAAGGACCTCTCCTTATACTACAAAAAATGTGACTTGTATTACAAGTATGGGAAAAAGATGAATAATCCAAAAGAACACACAATATTGTTTGAAGCTTAATCAACTATTACTTCTTATCTTTTTTGTTTACCAACAGTTCCAAAAATTGTCTGATTCAGTACGAATTATTCTTTCTCTGAGCTCTGTTCTACTACAGAACAGAAAAAAAAAAAAAAAAAAAAAAAAAAAAAATCTGTGGCCTATATTTCCAGGTTTGACTCTACTAATGGGTAACAAAGACCTGAGAATTTGCAATGCGTGAATAAATTCCAAATCCATGGCAGAAAAGATCATGTTAAATGTAGAAATGTTTTCAGTCACTGAAATTCAGCCAAGTTTCTATGTAAGATTCAGCTGGGTTTAGATTTTAAGAAGTATATAACCACCTAAATGAAAATTTTCATGTGACCTAAATATGACCTAGCTAGACCTAGCTTTGATGCTATAGCTGAGTTTTGCCTGACATGGGCATATACGTATTTTCAAATGAATAACTAATTGAAACTTCCCAGTCACACACACTTTCAATGTGCTTCAGTAAAAAATGGTAGCATGACTATGTTTGGAGCCAAAGTCACCGTTCTTTATTCAGCCATTTCATTATAAAAGATACATCTTACTTCTCTTTCTTACCTGTTTCTTGATTTCACAACAGGTGGTAACAGGAATTGTCATAATGTTCTTTGCATGAATGTTTGTTCATTTCCTCAAGTAGTTGAGGCTTACAGAAAGCAAGCGACTAGGAGAAACTCCTCTGACTAAAGTGCAGATGTTCCTCTGTATGAGGAAGAAAGTAAGTTTATAAAATTTCTTGCAAACTCTTAGCAGCAGTAATTTTTTCTGCTTTCTCTCTGCAGACAAATACATTTGGGTTTGAGTTGGAACAGGCTAGAAGCGCGGAGTGGAAGGGGTTTTTGAGCACAGAATCCTGCAGATGTGTGAAGAGAAGTAGAACTTCCATGTGTTTTAAAGAGATATTTCTAGAGAAATTTTTCTATTTGTGGATGAATTATGTTGAAAGTGAAGTCTGAAAGAACAAAAATTTATGTGCATGATGAGTCGGAGAATGCAGAAGGTAATGAAGATCACTGAGGAACTTATCAGTTAATCAGAGATGTGTCTGCCAAGGGGAAAGGAGAGAAAGGGAAGGTACCAAGATAACTACAGACTAATATAACTTTGGGCATAGCCCAGCAATTTTACGGCTCATTGATTAAGTATTATTTTATATGTGACTTGGTAATACATAGCTTGGATAGTAAGTCTGGTGTTCTGTCGCTGATAGCACCTGGTCATTTGCTTACCAAATACAAACTGATGGTATTTGTGTTTTAATTTTTGTTGATTCATTAAATAAACACGGATATATATTGTTTATTATTATATAAAAATAGCGCTGCAGAAATTTTTCCTGGGATAATTTATCTTCCAAGAAAGATGGCGACATTCTCAGAGAGTGCTCAGAAAATAGACAAGAAAATAAAATTATATAGATATATGTATATATAATGATATACCACATGATAATCCATTTTTAAGTATACTGTGTAGATCATTTTCTACAGATTGCATGCCTGGAAATTGTCAGAATCATGGTGAGATTTCCCACACTGTAAGGACAACTGACGTAAGAGTTTGCAAAGCTGTATAGCTACAAAGGGGAAAATTGTACAGTAATAACAAAGTGAACACATTTTACATTATTAAAAAACCTGATTTCAAAAACTAGGATTATAAGAATAGATGTTCAAGAACAAATATGCATAGTATGCAACAGAAAACATCTGTAAAAACACACTTAAAACTTATTTAAAATATTATAATCTTATATGACTTTTAGAGGACAGTTTTTCTAAGATTTATTTTTCTGAGTGATCACATGATTTTAAAAAAAGAAACCCCAAAAAACTTATCTGAAGAAAAACATTAACTTTATTACTCTGCCCTTCATCAGTCTGAGGAAGAAAAAGCACGTTTTCTTTTCTGCTGCTGTGGCATGAACTTATGATAGATAGAGATGACATCCTTGAAGTCACTGAGGAAGGATCAGAGAAGGTTAAATTTAAATTTTACATTTTCTTTTCACCATAATCCTGTATACTTTTATTTTAAACAAAAATAAAATATGTGGTTTTTTTAAAAAGGATAATAAGTCTTATAAATCTGTATTTGAATATAGGATACATATACAGTTCAGTAGTACATTTTGTCATATTGCTTGGAGGGGCATAAAAATCTTCCTTTGCATTGCGTTCATTTCTTCCCACCAAAATTAGAAAAGATAGCTCAGGTCCTACAAGTGCTCCACCCTAATGTTTCAACAATTCAAAACAAGGATCAGTCCATTTCCAGTTTTACTTGACTGACTTGTTTTTTCTATAGAAGGTCTCAGAGCTTTTTCAGAGCTTTTCCAAGCCGTTCAACGCTAGATATTTTGAGGATCACTAGCCCAAATTTAAAAA